>VDFB02372641.1:0-27330 GCA_007258455.2 Sequoia sempervirens
CAAGAGCCCTAACACTCATCTAGTGCACTGTTACCCTGTCTATCTTATTTCGATAGGAAATCTCTTTCATAGGCCCCATCTCCTTGGTCTCACCCAAGTTATTTTGAATTTCTTCATACTTGCTAAAAGTTTCATTTACCTTGTCTATGCAGTCACTCACTGAATTTCCTAAACTATGGCATTTATAACATATATTATCTAGAATTTCAAGGAGAATATCCTGATTCCATTGACCATATTTAGATTTTATCTAAATTTTCTTTGGAAACTGCTTTGTAGCATCCAATAGAGTGCAAAATCTAACAAACTTTGATGAATTTCTATAAGAAGGTAAATCATGCTTAAGAAAAATGACTATTTGATTTGCAAAAATCTTAATCAAATTTAGCTCCCTGTTCTCCAGTGGTAGAAAAGGCAATTGAATCCAGAAAGGAGTGAATCTTACTACAAAATTATCAAAGCTAAAATTTGGGGACTAGGGTTGCATAAACAAGCCAAACTCTTGAAAGACCTAGGATTTAACTTTAAACACTGCCTCTCCATGCAACTTGGATTCAAACAACACTAAAAAAAATGCCCTTCGCCTGGTCTAAATAAAAAACCTTAATGACCCCTCCCCATTCATCAAAAATCAGATCTTTTAGAAGATCTATACTTAGGTTTAGGTTCCAAAACTTACAGATTAAGGTGCACTGATGGAGATCAGTAACTTGAGGATCAAGTAGATTCTCAAACAAGGTAACCGACACACTCATCTTTGTAGTAATTTTCACTTCAACCCCCTTTGCATTTTCCCCTAAGAGCTGAAAAGCAATGTCAAGTTTCCCATCCTTGTTTGCATTACTTATTTACTTGAAATCTGCTACTCGCTTCCATTGCATTTGGCTTCCTTTTCCAATTTGCAATGACTTCTCCTTTGCAACTTTTTTCCCTTTATTCTTTTTGTGCCTCTATTGTTGTGATCTTGAAACAATTTTCCCAGCTCTTGGTTCTACATGTTGCTCCTCTTGCAATTGTGTAGCACCCTTTTGTCTCCCATTTTACTCTATTCCCTCTTTTGAAGGGACTGGTGCATCCTTATAAAAAATTTCTTGCTCTGATACCTTTGCATGTTGTTCCCTTCTTGAGAAAATTCCTTTCTTCTCACCTTCTCATGCCTTGATATATTGATCTTTCCCCAAGAGAAAGTCCTTCTCTTGATCTCTCCCTTTAATAATGTCTTCTGACCTTGCATGGTCATCTTGGTCAAGCGTTTGCAAAACTAAAAAATATATTCTTTGTGATATGCTTTTTTGGATTGAAGAGAGCACCATTTTGGTGGTTTCCATGACCATTAGCTTTACTATGATTTTGTAGAAAATTCCTTCCTTTGTCTCGTCGATGAGTGCTTGCTACCCTAGAACCCTTGAGATTGTTTTGTTTTGGAATTGCTTTGTTTGTTGATTGTTCATAAAATGGAACTCTGTGAAACAACTCCCTACCATTATTATCCAAGAGTCTACTTTGCGAATAACCACCATATTTAGCATTATCTCTATCCTCTTTCTGTATAGATATATCATCTTCACATATATCAAAAGGCTCTTGCTTGTCATGCAATAATCGCTTAGGAGGCCTTCTAGGGGCCCAATACCTTTGACTTTCCCTGGACAAACCAGGTTGTAGAGCTGATTTATGCCAATGAGAACAAACATTTGGGCCTAGATTTTGATATCTAATTTGATGGAAGTAATCATTATCAAACCTTTTGCAATTAGATCCCTTTATATTTTTGAAACCATCATTACCATTTGTTGTATTTTTCTGGAAATTCTACCATCTTTGTTCATCAAAATAGGTCAAAGGGCACCCTTGGTAGTCTACAACATGCCTACATTGAGATTTTTTAAAAAAATTCCTGTTGGGTGGCCATTTTCGCACAAAGCTCATTTTTTCCATCACACTCCTTGTTGATGTTATTCCTACTTTTTTTTAATTTTTGTGATGAGGAGGATTTTGAAGATAGATTTGAAGTCTCTCCGCTTCCAAAGTCTAATAATTGTAGAGCTTGTAAGCATGTATGTGAGGGCTTAGTGAGGCCATAATATTTTTGCTTGCCTTGCCCATGTTAACTGGAGATAATATGTTTTTGGACATAATATGTTATAACTGTGTACACTATTTTACAATTGGGAGGTTGTAGTAATTTCCCTCCACACCTATACTCTATCACTATCCTATGTTGGTTAAGTTTTTTTTTAGGTGTTTTTTCATTTTGAATGGGGCTTCTTTCTAGTTGAATCCATTTTTAGGTAATAAAGATTTACTACAATAACATCATGTAACTGGGTATATATTAGGAAAAAAAATGGTTTATGAATTCTAGATTGAAGGTGTCATTGTTGGTTTTTAGTTGGGTCCACACTGTGTTAACTTGTACATATATTGGTTTGGTCAAATCCTCATCATCCTTTACTTTTTGTTGTTTGAAGGTTCCATTTGAGTTAAGTATTTTAATGAAGGATTGTATTTTTAATTTTTTTTTTTTTTTATGATGGATCTAGTGAACTCATTTTTACTATAATTTGGCATAATACTTTATTTTTGTGGCTCTTGGGTGCCTAACATATATTTTCTAGCAAAAAATTTCTTTACAAGGTTGTTTCTATTAGTTTTTAATTATAATATAAAAATATAATTATAATTTTTCTATATATACTAAAAATCAATCTATATAGCCTATGAAAATTATTTTATAAATGTTGTAGACACGCAAAATGTACAAGTTGACATTGTGCATCTAACTCTGATCTACTAACATCGTTTCTTCCTAAATCATCCCTCGGTCTAACTATTTAATCAAATTCCCTTATCTGATTAAATTCATCAATATTCGTCTCTTAATTAAATAAATTATTTTTGTTTAATTAAGTCACTTTCCCTTGTTAATTAAATCAATTCATCTGATCTAATTATCCCTATTTTAATTAAATAATTAATTTTTAAATCTCTAAAGTCTATCTATTAAATTGAATAAATTAAAATCTTATTTAATTTAATCTTACTTCAATCTCTTTAATTAAATAATCAAAACATGTTTATTTAATTAAACTCATTAAATTTATTTCTGTTTGATTTAAATTAATCCAAAAAATTTAAGTCAAAATGTCAACTCACCAATCACTAACCTAACATAATCATCATTTATTTAATCTAACCATGATTAAATACTAATCTCACTCCACTTGCATTCTCTAGATATCTCCATTTGCACAAATAAATCAATTTATTGATTTATTAAATCTTCATTTTCCCTCAACAAAGCATCTTTTGGAGGAATATTCTTCTATTTCAAATTCAAAATTTGAATGACATGTCCTTCCAACATGTCATTTACTTTCTCTTACAAGTCCTCCAACACAAGATGATTTTTCACATGTCCTTGCTTTGAGCCAAGTGGCATTCAATGCAATTTTCTTTCCCCCTCTTACATGTCTTTTCTCAAAATTCAAATTCAAAAATGCATTTATTGGCACATTTGTCAAAACTTGCTCATTCCTCATCCAATCACATTTGGACAAGTGGCATTTTTCCATTGGCCAAATCTTTGTCCCCCATTGCTCTATTTTGGCTTTGTTTCCATTTCAACATTCTATAAATAGAATTCTTCACCATGCATTTTATCATCCACAATTATGCAAAGTTATTATGCACAAATATCTCTCAAATTCCATCCATCTTCTTAACTAGTTTATTGCAGATTTTGGAGCTCATTGAGGGACTTATCAAGTGGATCAATCATCTTCAATCAACATTTTCATTCAAGGAGTTGGGAAAGGGAAAATCTCCACACACCTATTTGCACCAACTCCCTCAAGAGATCAAGAGTTTGCTTGCATTAGATAGGATTTAATTGTTTCATTTGTGTTCTTCATTTTCATTTCTTATCTTTTGCAAATTTCAAATGGATTTCTTGAGGAATCATTGGTTTCTAATCTTGTGTTTGATCTACTTGTTTGCATGTTTATTGTGTTTGTGCAAGGTCTAGATTCAAATGGTTCACATATTGGTTTTAAGCGAGGGTTGATCAATTGCGATTTCTCTAACACATTTTAAAATTCATTGCTTTTTACAGCTTTTGTTCATAACTTCCGGCTGCTTTACGCTTTCGTCATCATGAGAAGGCTGGGTTCTGTCACTCATATAGTACCCTGAATGTATTTTTAGCATCAGCTCCGTCAATTTATAGCGTATCCGTAACTGTTATAGCGCTTTCTCGTCACTGCTTTTTTAAAGATCCGTCACCGGCATAGCGCTTTATCACCGTTATACGCTTTCCGTCACTATTTTAGCTACCATGAGTTTTAAAATGACTTCATATCCTCGTCATATGAATAAGGTCTTTTTTGATGCTTTTTTTTTGAAATAGGGTAGAATTTTGTAAGCTATCCAATGGTGTAAGTGTTTCTTAACTATAAATTAGTTAAAATTTTCAAATTTTCATTTAAAGTAAGAACACATGATAACTTGGCTAAGTTTTAGGGTGTTTTGGTAAATGGTTTGTCTAACCCCTATATCCTTTTGTTTCTTTTGATCTCATCTAACATTTTGATCACTTTTGTAGGTTGGAAATCGAAATCAAAATAAAGAGGAGCATGAGGATGATATTTTGTCTAATCAAAGTGTTTTTTAACACTTAAGTGTTTGTTTAACACTTCTTCAAAGAATTTGTCATCCTTCTCCTTCTTAGGACACTAGTTTTCAATTGGGCTTAAAAAGAACCTTTTTCATTTCTTGCAAAGGCTAAAATGAACTTTAGGATCACAACTTACTAGATTTGGTTTATTGGATTAACAATTGAACAAAGCAATTTCTCACACTTCATTTGGTGCTTTAAAACAAAATCATCATTGCTTTGAGGGTTTAAAAAGAACAAGTGTAGTTTTGTTTGTTTGTGAGGGCTTACTTAGACTAAAGCCATTGGAAAAGGACGTATACGCTTCTCTCGCATTTTATAGCAATCTTGAGAATCAAAAGGTTTTTTCCATGACTTTGGGTTGAGATAAAGCAATCACCTCCACACTTCGATTTGGGCTTAAAATTGAACAAACTATTGTGCGAGTGTGAGTGGGGACTTTGTTGCGTACATTCTCTCTCTTTGTTGCCTACAAGGATTGATCGAGTTACGAATATTGTTCTTCATTCGCTTTTGTTTATCTTAGAGGGCCCGCCTTGTGGGAAAAAGTAATCACCCAAGGGAACGACTCAACCGGTAACACTCTAAAGCCAAGAGTATTTCCAGCCGGGATATAAATGTGGATATTGGAAGAAACATCAATATCACGCAGCTTTGACTGGCCAAGATGGATCCAAAGGGACTCTTTGCCACGCTTGGGTCAACTCCTACTTAACGGAAAGTCCTTACTAGAACCCATGTGCTAGAATTTTCCAAAATCTTTTATCTATTTGTTGGTGCAAGAACGGTCGTTCTGAAGCCACCCCACACTCTTATGGTCTTCTAGTAGAGATGGAAATCATGCCATGGGAGTTTCATGGGTGTTGATGCTTGGCTGCCCCGATTGACGTTAATGAGCCATGGAGGGGAGCCAGTGGGGTCAAGCATCTAACCATCCGCTAGAGATAAGCGTAGCTGGACTTGTCCAAGTGGGAATCCAACAAATATTGTCTTACACATCCATAGGATTGTACATGCTTTTGGGTTACAAAAACACATGCTTGTTCGTAAACATTGGAAAACAAACACTTAAACATGATCATGCAAATTTCAAACCCCTTTTGATAGAGCAAATACCTTTTGACAAATTTAAGTGTTGTTGCTTTCCCTTGGGATTATGTCCTTAGAGGTTTCTCAGCACTTGAATTTATATCGTCATTTTCTCTAACTAGGGTTAACCTAGGAAATCCCTTTGCCTCAATTTCTTGGAACTCCCACACAACACTTTGTGGGAAGAAAATGAATTTTGACATAGGACATCTTTAGTTTGAAACATAATCAAGAAAGTGTATTTGGTAAAAAGAAGTCATTAAAAGAAAAGATAAGCAATTGAGCCCCACACATGTCTTTTCAATGATTTCTCGCAAGGTCAAGATACAAAAACCCAAGAAAAAGAAACTTAGCCCAAAACAACATCAACAAAGACTCAAAAGGTTATATGATTTTAGAGAAAAGTTGTTGGCTAATTTCTATAGACATGATTCAAGAGACAACCCCACTTTATATTCATTTTACTACACACAAAATCCAAGATTGTTTCAAGGGATTGGATACCTTGCTTAGGGAATAACATGTTCTTCAATACCTTGGTCTTGTTAAACAAAAGTCTAAACTAGGGTCATTCTAAGATAAAAAAAAACATTCATCCATCAAAAACATCATCAACCATAAACATCTCACCAACATTTTGAGAAAATATTGACACAACTATGCTAGGCTCCTTTGGTAGACATCAAAACTTTTCAAACATGAGACTTTGAATTCTTCAAACATCAACATCAAACTTGTTCAAATCAAGTGTGTGTGAATGAATCCTTTTGCACACGCTTAGTTGAATTATCACTTTGTTCAAATTAATGGTGGATAGATGCATCCTTCTCCCATCACTAATTTGGATTATATTTTGGTTAGCTTGTGAGTAGACACATCCTATTCTCACTCCTAAATCAAATTATCCTTTATGAGCATTAGTTATCTTTTTTAGATCATCATCCAAACATCTTGGGGGATATCTCTTGCTCAAACATCAACATTCAAAAGACAGAATTCAAAGTCTAAACATCAAACAAACATCAATCAAAAGCAAACCCAAAGTACCTAGCATCACATCAAGATTTTCAATACAAATTCAAAACTTCCATTCTCATCCATATATCATACACCTTTCATCTTCACATATTTGATCTTTTACACATCCTAGTTTGCTCTTTTATGGTTCAAACAAGATCACAACACAAGAGGAACATGGAGTTAAATCAAGAAACATCAACCACAAGTGATCTAAGCCAAAACATTCCAGAAATCCAAATCACACCACTTCC
Source organism: Sequoia sempervirens (assembly GCA_007258455.2). NCBI lineage: Eukaryota > Viridiplantae > Streptophyta > Pinopsida > Cupressales > Cupressaceae > Sequoia > Sequoia sempervirens. The sequence goes on from VDFB02372641.1 coordinate 7,036, forward strand.
AGACCTCACTATCACTACACACGATCCACAAAAAGAGGTCTTGGTGGAAGACATCACACCAACAGAATTAAGTGAGGAAGAAGTTCTTGAGATGCTCAAACAACCAAAACTGCAAAAGTTTCTTCGCGCAATGGCTAAAATAAATCCATCAATTCTCAACACTATTGAGGATGAGCTTCTTGTACCAAATGACCAAAACACCCTTCCACAATCAACCACTTCCATTACCACCATAGAACCTACTATCAATGAGGATGATACCCTCTTCAACACGCATCAAAATCCACTTTACAACCCACTTGGATTTATCGATACATCTGAGGTTCCTTACCATACCACCTCATCATTTTCCCTTGACACGCAAGTGTCTAGACCTTTGGTACAAGCAAGCTCGTCCGAAATAGAGAGACCTTATGGATTTGTCTCTTCATTTGCACAAGAAAATTTTCCACCATTCAAACCATTCACACCTCCCACCACGTCAACACCATATTTTGGTTTAGGGATCCCCCCTTTACCTAAATTTCCACCTTTCCCTAACATAAATCGCCCCATCCAAATCACTTCATCCAACCAAGGGGGTACATCACATCTTTCAAACACACCATCCACATCAAACCAACACATGATAGCTAATCAAAATATGGTCTCTCAAAGACCCACTATTTCGCTCATCTCTACCATTCCTACCACTTCACCTAGTCCCACCATTCCTATCACTTCACCCATCCCAAATGCACCTATCACCACATTCACTCCAACCACTACATCCACTATACCTCAAACTTCCACTACCCCCATCACACCCCTTACATCACAACCTCCCACCACCACCATCGCTCTAAGATTCAAACTTCTCAAATTACCCATCCAACACACCTAACTTATCACCACTGTACTAAGCTATAGTAAGCTATTACACAGATTCAAAGCATACTCAACAATTGCTCCAAATAATATCAAATAATTCAAGCATTTATAGCCACACATGCTTTCTGCTTTCATAGGCAAAATCGTTTCAAACATCGCTTACAACAACAACAGTAATAAATAAGCTTACACGACGCCAAGCTTTGTTGCAACAACAACAACGGAAGCATAAGCTTCAGGCAAGCCGCTATCGCTACTCCGCTTCATTGCCGCCGGTCGCAGACAGCCGCATGCTGCTCCAAGCTGCAAAGGTGCCCAGATGCTCAAGCACGTTTAAAGTACGCTGCCAGACTTTGGTATCAATAACAACAAGCAGCTCCAACAACTTGTATATTAGCAAGCATTAGGAGCAATACCAAGAACAACAAGAAGCAGCACAACAAGCCCTAGCTGACCAACAACAAGCATTGTTGGACCAACAATAGCAAGCACAGCAACAAGCTCTATTAGTGCAACAATAGCAAGATCAACAACAAGCGTTGTTGAAAGCATACATGGCACAACAAGAAAACATTCCACCCATTCAAACACCCACTCCACCCCCCCAGAACACCTTCATTCCACCTCCTGATCCACAATTGGATGTCACCACACAAATAAAATTTCTGTCACAACAAGTGCTTGACCTTCAATCAGGAAGGACACCAAAACCACAAAAAAACCTATGCCCTTATCCATTTGATAGGAGCGTAGAAATGAAACCGTTCCCAAAAGGGTTTGAGATCCCTAAATTTGACAAATATCGTGGAACGGGTAACCCTGAAGATCACATCAGGGAATTCCAAGTACATTGCATGGAGGTGGCTTACGACGAAACGTACTTGATGAGATTATTCCCAAGAAGCTTGGCTGGAAACGCTATTGATTGGTTTTCTCGACTTTCTGGAATCAAAAAATTCCAGGAAATCATAGATGCCTTCATACATAATTATTCCTTCAACACTCCCATGGAGGTTAGCTTACAGGAATTATCAGCTCTCAAACAAGGGAAAAATGAATCATTCGGTGCTTTCTTACAACGATGGCGATCCAAAGCTAATCGAAGCAAGTGGTCCATGCTTGAAGAGCAACAAGTGGGAACTATCATTGCGAATCTTGATGGGCCCTTGGCCTTCCACCTCAAAATGCAAAACATCACCACTTACGACCAATTGATCCCTAGGGCGCTCAATATCGAACGAGCCCTTGCCACACAGGGAGAAACTTCATCATATCAAGAAGGCCGCTCATCATCCAATTATCATGACAAACCACGAACATGGGCAAAGAATCGTAATGTAACCAACGATGGTGTCGTTGATGCCAAGGTTGTCATTAGTGCCCCATGGAAGAACAATCCACCATCCCAACAACAACAACACCAAAATACCAATCAAAGCAATCGACAAGTCAATACTGTGGTCCAACCATCCCATAACCAAAACACAAACAACAATGATAATCAGGGAAGACCACAGCAAAACAAGTTCTTCCCCAAACGAAAATACACACTCCTTGGGGAACCTGCTGAAGCAATCATGAAAAGATTGGTAGATGAAAAATTGATAACGGTCCCTACACATAACAATTATCAAGAACCATCGGTCAAGCCATCGTGGTATAATGAGAATTATCTCTGCGACTTCCACAAACTCAAGGGACACACTACAAACAACTGCATGAGGCTCAAAAATCTAATTCAAGACCTCATAGATGACAAAATCATAGATGTGAAAGCACCATCGAGAAACAAAGATCTCAAGATTTACACGAATCCGATGCCGAATCATGGCAACAAAGGAAACAAAGATCAAGACAAAGGAAAAGGGGCTTATAAAAATGTCAACCACACATACGAGGGTGTTGTCGCGTGTTTAGACGAGTTTTGTGGAGTCATCACCATCAAAGGGGCCCAAGCCGATTGTGGAGTCACCACAAGAGGTGGAAAGGTTACCATTGCAGCACCATCCCAACCAAGCAGAAATTCCACATCCAATCCAAGGTCTAACCCTAGTGGCTATAATGTCTTGGATCAATTGAAAAGAACCCCTGCACATATCTCCATCATGGAGTTACTCAAAATCTCATCTGCACACAAAAAGATTCTAGAAGAAGCTTTGGCGTCATCTACTGTCCCCGCAGATCTAGATACAGAACAATTCCAAGCTATGGTCGCAAGTATCACCACACCTAACATTCTTACATTTTCTGAACAAGACTTCCCCACACAACCATCTCACAACCGTGCACTTCATCTGGAGGTGTACGTAAATAAAAAGAAAGTCAAGAGAGTCTTGGTGGATGGAGGTGCAGGCTTAAATATTTGCTCCTTAAAGCTTCTAAAGAATTTGAACATTTCAGAGGATTCAATTGACAAAGGAAAAGGCATCACAATAAGAGCATACGATGACCAGGAAAGGGTATCCCAAGGCACCATTCAGCTTCCTGTCCAGGTTGGACCCGCCATCATGCAAACCAACTGTCAGGTCTTGGACCTCGATTTACCATACAACATTCTCCTAGGGCGACCATGGATACATGCAATGCAAGCTGTAGCTTCAACCTTTCATCAATGTGTGAAATTCACACATGAAGGTCAAGAGGTTACTATCCATGGAGATCCTGAGCCATTTGCCTACTGCAAAAATCTAGAGGCAAAATACTACAAGATCCCGCAAGTACCCAAGAACGATGAAGGCCCATCAACACCTTACGTGGATCCCGCCACTCTCACTTCTGCGACAGAGACACCCTCCACCCCCGCCATCCCCGCCTTTTCTGATATCAAAGTCATAATACAAGATGATGGTTGTGGAAACTATTCAATGCCTAAGAATGCTTTTGTAGTAGGAGAGCTACCACAATCTCCTAGATCAAGAGGACGACCACAATCACAAGAAGCTTCAACATCTCAAGGCTCCTATGAACGAAACCCTACCTTCACAAGTGCAGGAGATCTTGGTCAGGAAACATTAGAGGGGGACCTATCTCATCTCCTCTATCGAGATGATATACCGCAGTTGAATTGCCTATGGATGAACGAAACAAAGGTATGAAGATGATGCTCTTGATGGGCTATAACCGGAACCAAGGGTTAGGCCAAGATAATAACGGGCGTGTAATACCCATTATACCTGAGAAGCAAATAAAAAATCTTGGCATTGGTCATCCTACTCCTAAGGTAACTGTACTTGGTCGAGGTGCCCAGGATAGACGGAACCGAACGCCTCCTCAGGAATCTGTAGCTACTCCAAAATCCTCCATGACTTTAGGAATGCCCACTGATTTAACTGAGTCACCAGAAATAGGATTACCTTTGCTGTTTGAGGATACTAATGTCCTTATGATTAGCACCTTGTCTTATGAGTCTAAAAACCAAAGCAATGAAATCCGATTAGTCTATCCCCAACTGATTGATTACGACCAACGAGGACCACCAATTCTTGACATGTTTGAAAACGATAAGGCGCTCTCGGAATTCATGGGACTTAGGGATGACATTCCATGTGGGGATCATAAGGCAGGTTTTATCATAGAGCTGGATACACATGCATACTATGGAGAAACGATTGAATCCCTCAGTCGCAAAAATAAAAAATTGAGAATAATCTCCAAGTCCTTGAGTGAAAACCACCTTGTGGCACTCTCCGACTCTGAAAAAGTAAAAAGAAAGGACGCATCCAATGGTGAAAACCTCTCTGAGGCGCCTGAGGATGGGGGATTCAATCTTCCTCTTACAGCTATACACCAAGAAAAGTCAGCTATGCTAGCAGAAAAGTGCAACCCCATCAATCTGGGAACACAAGAAACTCCTCATATTACATTCTACGCTGAGTCATTATTATGCAAAGAACAGGAGGAGTTGGCTACCTTCTTAAAGGAGAGGAAGATAAACTTTGCATGGACCTATGCTGATATGCCAGGATTGGATCCAGAGGTAGTGGTTCATCACTTGGCAGTCTATCCTGAAGCTAAACCTGTAAAACAGAAGTTGAGAAAGATGCACCCACAGATTGCTCTATTAGTCAAGATGGAACTCCAGAAACTACTAGATGCGGGATTCATACGAACAATCGCCTACCCTGAGTGGGTCTCCAATCTAGTACCGGTTTCAAAACCAACTGGGGGCATAAGAATCTGTACGGACTTTAGGGACTTGAACAAGGCTTGCCCAAAAGATGATTTTCCATTGCCTAACATTGATATGATTGTAGACATGACCGCGGGGCATGAGATGCTTTCCTTGATGGATGGATTTTCAGGCTATAATCAGATAAGAATTGCAGAGGAAGACCAACATAAAACATCTTTCACTTGTCCTTGGGGAACATACTGCTGGAACGTAATGCCATTCGGCTTAAAGAATGCTAGGGCCACATACCAAAGGGCCATGACACTAATATTCCATGACATGATCCACAAAACAGTTGAGGACTATGTCGATGACATCCTGGGAAAATCCAAAAAGAGGAAGGATCATATATCGGTCTTGAGTGCTATCTTTGACAGACTAGAAGAATACAAGGTTCATTTGAATCCCAAGAAGTGTGTCTTTGGCGTACAATCAGGAAACTTGTCGGGCTACATAGTGTCAATGAGAGGCATTGAGATTGATCTGGAAAAGGTGAAAGCAATACTTGAAATAGAAGCTCCTAGGACATTGAAACAACTAAGAGGTCTCCAAGGCAGGCTTCAGTCAATTCGCAGGTTCATAGCACAATTAGCAGACAAACAAATCCCTTACTCTCACTTACTCCACAAGGGGGTAACGTACAAATGGGACGACAAATGTGAACAAGCCTTCAACAAAATCAAGGAATATCTGTTAACACCTCCAGTACTAAGGCCTCCAATTCAGAACAAACCATTGATCCTTTATATCTCAGCAACTGCAGCAGCCCTTGGTGCTCTCCTAGCACAACATGATGAAACTGGAATAGAAAGAGCCATCTACTACATCAGCCGTACAATGGTGGGCCATGAGTTAAACTATACATTCATTGAAAAAGCTTGCCTAGCAGTGGTGTTTGCATCCCAAAAATTCAGACACTACATGTTGGCACACAAGATCAGACTCATAGCTAAAATTGATCCCTTAAAGTATCTTCTTTCAAAGGCAATGCTTACGGGAAGAATGGCTAAGTGGGTAATGATATTATCAGAATATGACATTGAGTATGTGGAGTGCAAGGCAATCAAGGGACAGGTCATTGCAGACCAACTGGCAGATGCACCTATCTATGCGGAGAGCCCACTTGTTTCAGAATTTCCAGATGAATCCATTTTCAACATTGACATAGCTACTCATTGGAAACTATACTTTGATGGCTCCTACACACAACATGGGTCAGGAGCTGGTATCTTCTTCATCACTCCACAAGGGGATTGTATGCCAAGATCATACAAACTAGCATTCCCTTGTACCAACAACATTGCAGAATACGAGGCTTTAACTATAGGTCTCAGGATAGCAGTACAGTGGAACATTATGACATTGAAGGTATATGGAGATTCACAGCTTGTCATAAATCAAGTGAACAATGAGTACCAAACAAAGGATGATAAGCTAACTCCATACAAAAGGCTGGTGGAAAATCTCAAGGAATCTTTTGTTGACATCACATTCGAGCAAGTACCAAGAACCAACAATAGAGCAGTAGACGCAATGGCAACTATTGGATCACTCTTAGAGATCCCTCAAAATGTTCCGAAATACGATTTCTTAGTAGAGCAGCTTCTCGTACCAGCATTCAAGGTACCAAAGTCAGAATTTGTGGGCAAAATCGTTGGTCCGAATGATCAGTGGTACCAAGACATTTACACATACCTTAGGATAGGTATCATTCCCGCTGATTTGCGTTCAAGCCTTAGACGAACCTTTATCAAGAAAGCATCTCGTTTTGTCATTTTAGGAGAAACCCTATATCGCAGAAGCATAGAAGGAACCTTACTAAGATGTCTTAACCCTGAGGAGGCTTCGGCTGCCTTAACTGAGGTGCACAATGGCATCTGTGGTTCTCATTCGAGTGGCATGACCTTGTCTAAGAAATTGCTGAGGAGTGGGTATTACTGGCCTACCATGGACAGAGAGGCACATGAATACGTCAAGAAGTGTCTACAATGTCAGCAACATGGGGACCTCATCCATGCTCTAGCTCAAAGAGCTTCATCAATAAAATCACACCATGGCCCTTTTACCACGATTGGGGACTCGATCTCATTGGGAAGATCACACCCACCTCATCCAACGGTCACAAATTCATTATAACTACAAATGAGTACTTCAAAAAGTGGGTAGAAGCCATACCCATGACATATATCACGGGAAAGTAGATCTCAAAGTTCATCCTGAACTATCTCATATGCCACTATGGTGTTCCACAAGCTATTATCTCAGATAATGGGACACCATTCAAAAATCAAGAAGTACGTGACCTATGTGATAAGTTCAAAATCCAACATCGCTTTTCCACCCCATACTATCCCCAAGGCAGTAGCCAGCGAGAAGCTACAAAATAAACCATCCTCAAAATCGCCAAGAAAGCAGTCGATAGCCAGCGGTGCATTGGCGGCATTTTGCGACTTAATCCTGCCCTTTGGGCTTATCGAACTAGCATCCGCACACCCACTGGTGCCACACCATTTTCCTTGGTCTACAGATCAGAGGCCATCTTGCCCATTGAGATCGAGCTACCATCCCTCAGAGTATCATTGCAAAACCTCATCACGAATGAGGAGTATCGAGTTTCAAGACTGAATGAGCTGGAACTATTGGACGAGCGACATCTGGATGCTTTAAACCATCTACAAGTGTATCAGAATAGACTGAAAAGGAGCTACAACAAGAAAATCAGAAGCAGAACTTTCCAGGTTGGAGAATTGGTGCTAAAAGAGAATCAGAAGAATGTCTTGAACCCAAATGGCAAAGGAAAGTTTGAACTGGCTAGGCATTTGGGACCGCTTGTCATCACAACAAGCTACAAATCGAGGGGCATGTCGGAGTTATCCAACACCCGAAGAGAACCCCGAGAACCAATGAAGACCAGCTCCCATCTAAAGTTTTTATGCCTAAATCTTTCAAGGTATAAAACCAAAAAATCAAAAAATCATAAAAGTCTGAAAAAAAGGTTACTTTTAAGCGAAAAAACACGGCAAATAAGTCTTGGTGACAACAAAAATCAAAATCAAAACTTGATGAAAAATAGATCCTCTAGTGAAAACCACTTCGGTGGCACTTTGGGCAAGTACCTTGGTGAAAACCTGGAAAATAGGCACTTTGTGTAAATAAGCACTCTCCATCCATCTTGGTCTCCGTGACTTGCTTTGCATCATTCACTCACCCATTGCATATCATCGCATTTCACCCTTCCATCTGCATCTACACCATAGCTTGGTCTTGCATTTGTGTCATGATTCCTCATAGAGCTACTCAGCCCACTTAAAAGGTCAGTTTGTCCTGCCTATATCAAAGTAGTCTATTGCATCCGCAGTAGGAACCGCGTTCTCATCGGATCCAGTTCATGTATATGGTCTTAAAGTCCTCAAATTAGAAAAATCCAAAACATGCAAACATTGCAAAAATCAAAAAAATAGGTCAAAAGTCATTCAAAAGTCAAAACAGAAGAATTTGTCTTGTCGAGACTCGTCATCTCTAAGCTTGAGCGTGAGCAAGGTTGATCTTTGATTTATCCCCGAAGACATTTAGGTTAGAGATCATAGAAGTCTGTCTTATGGCCCGACATCTCATCGTAGCTATATCTTCATTTTGTAAATGGTCCGGGTTGTATTAGATTGAACTACATGGTCTAGCGTGTATGCGTGGGCAAAGGCTAATAAAAGCTGGATCAGCCCCGAGGCCCCTAGGATAGGTCTTTTAGGTTAGTCTTTGAGGTCCAAAAATCTCGAGAAAATCTCAAAACATTGGAAAATTGAAAATAAAAACATTTAAAAATCTTGAAAAAATACCAAAAACAGCCTCAAAACATGGCAAAACTCAAAAAAACATCCAAATATTTTAAAAAAATAAAAATAAAAAAAATCCATCCACCTCATCTCGCTTACACTCGCAATAATCAATCATCCATAATAAATCGTCATCACCCTCAACCTTTGGTAAAACAGTCGGAAACAAGTCTAGTAGTCAAATGTGAAAACCTAAACTGTCAAAATCTCAAGTATAGGTCAGTCAGTAAGCAAGTTGGTCAACTCTTTTCTTATCAATGGCATATAAATCATAAATCAATTTCATCATCGTTTGATAAATTCATGTCCTAGGATTCGTTCTGACAATGGGCACTTTTATCAAACCAACCACTATGGGTAAATGAAACGATGTGTCATTAACATGTCCTAGGATCCATTCTGACAATGGACATTATCTTTTGGCAATAAGTTTCAGCTCCCATCTTTCGAAACATCATTTCTCTCGGCTAATGGTATGAAGAACATTAGTTTGTTTGCTCACTTACTTTATCTTGTTTGATTTATCTCATTGTGCTCATTCCAAGGACCTCTCGATGATGTCCGAACGAAGGATTTAGAGAGATAGGAATGGGGCAACGATCATTATCTTTTGTCTGCTGTGCTTGTTGGATATCTTTGTAATATAACCTTGGTCATGCGTGCTTTTGTTTAGTCTGTAGCGAGGGTGTTTTAAGTTTCTTGTTGACCACATAAAAAGGCTCACTTTCCTATGTTTTGGTTCGAGATATTTGAAATATTTGAACTATTTTCTGGACAGGGTTCCGTATGTCAGGTGTGAACAAGAATACTCCTATCCGATTTGTCGAGTCAAAGTCCATCACACTAGGTACAACTCCATCTTGGTTCTCGATACCTTGATGCATCATACTGCGTGTATTATCAAACATAAGGAAATCCTCCCTTTGAAAATCCCAACTCCACGGCAAGTAATCATCACCATTTGCATGATCATCTCATTCTTTCATTCTTCTATCACATTCTTCTATCTTTACAAACATTTCTATCCCAATTGGTACATGAAGCTACCCACAGCTAATGAATGTCCATTCATCTACATCAACCACTCTCGCATTTTATTGTGATTTTGATTGGCAATTGGCATTCCCATTCAACATCTCGAGGGGGCAATATACCAGTGCAATTCTTCTCACTGGGGCAATAGTGGGGCATTCGAAAAATCAGAATTGTTTTGATTTTGATCATGACAAGATCATTCTTTGAATCAATGCAACAAGTACATTGCTTCAAAGTGGGGCAAAATGTAGACACGCAAAATGTACAAGTTGACATTGCGCATCTAACTCTGATCTACTAACATCGTTTCTTCCTAAATCATCCCTCGGTCTAACTGTTTAATCAAATTCCCTTATCTGATTAAATTCATCAATATTCGTCTCTTAATTAAATAAATTATTTTTGTCTAATTAAGTCACTTTCCCTTGTTAATTAAATCAATTCATTTGATCTAATTATCCCTATTTTAATTAAATCTCTAAAGTCTATCTATTAAATTGAATATATTAATGTCTTATTTAATTTAATCTTACTCAAAACATGTTTATTTAAATAAACTCATTGAATAAAAAATCAAAACATGTTTATTTAATTAAACTCATTAAATCATTTCCTCTCTTGTTTGATTTAAATTAATCCAAAAATCTAAGTCAAAATAAGTCAACTCACCTAATCATCATTAAACTAACACAATCATCATTTATTTAATCTAACCATGATTAAATACTAATCTCACCCACTTGCATTCTCTAGATATCTCCACTTGCACAAATAAATCAATTTATTGATTTATTAAATCTTCATTTTCCCTCAACAAAACATCTTTTGGAGGAATATTCTTCTATTTCAAATTCAAAATTTGAATGACATGTCCTTCCAACATGTCATTTACTCTCTCTTACAAGTCCTTCCAACAAGGCATTTACTTCTTCTTACATGTCCTTGCCTTGAGCCAAGTGGCATTCAATGCAATTTTCTTTCCCCCTCTTACATGTCTTTTCTCAAAATTCAAATTCAAAAAATGCATTTATTGGCACATTTGTCAAAACTTGCTCATTCCTCATCCAATCACATTTGGACAAGTGGCATTTTCCATTGGCCAAATCTTTGTCCCACATTGCTCTATTTTGGCTTTGTTTCCATTTCAACATTCTATAAATAGAATGCTTCACCATGCATTTGATCATCCACAATTATGCAAAGTTATTATGCACAAATATCTCTCAAATTCCATCCATCTTCTTAACTAGTTTATTGCAGATTTTGGAGCTCATTGAGGGACTTATCAAGTGGATCAATCATCTTCAATCAACATTTTCATTCAAGGAGTTGGGAAAGGGAAAAGCTCCACACACCTATTTGCACCAACTCCCTCAAGAGATCAAGAGTTTGCTTGCATTAGATAGGATTTAATTGTTTCATTTGTGTTCTTCATTTTCATTTCTTATCTTTTGCAAATTTCAAATGGATTTCTTGAGGAATCATTTGTTTCTAACCTTGTGTTTGATCTAATTGTTTGCATGTTTATTGTGTTTGTGCAAGGTCTAGATTCAAATGGTTCACAATTATTATACTAATAAATATATGTAACTAAAATAAAAGGATCTGAGTCTAATAAAGATCAAAGAAGATATGCAATGTATAGTTTTATATGCATAAATACTAGCTAAAATACCCTTGTGTATGGTTGACCTAATCATTAACACTTAAAATCCTTGCACAATATATGTGAGAACATAATTGCTTAGTTAAGGCACATGAGAGCCCTAGACCCTCAAATAGATCTACACTATGGATAAAAACTACAAGAATGATAACCACTAACACAATCAAGATTAGAGTACAAGTACAAAGTTGTGTTACACTTTTATAAATAAATTAACCAACATTGATCTATTTTTTTACTCGAATCACTAAAAAGTGATATATATATATATGTTTTATATATTTTGAAATGATGTAAACTAATTAAAATTTTATTTTTTAGTGTATTTTATATTTGTATTTAAAAAGATTAAAAAATGATTTGAATATAATTTTTAATATAAATTGACACTATAATTTAGTTACTAATGACATGTTGAAAAATGAAGTTAAACGTAACATCACTTATTTTATATTGACTTTTTTCCTTCAATTTTTTATGTGTATTTATAAATTAAAACTTTAGTCCATGGATTTATTTTTTCCCAATTTTGATAAATATATTTTTTTAATAAATATTAAAATTGTGTGTACTATGATGTAGGAGCGTTCCGGGAGCATGAACAATCCTGCACAACCAAAAACATTTTAAATTTTAATGTTTGTGTTTAACTTTGATTTTTCGTGCAGGCACAATTTATTAAAATTCTCAACGAACTCCAGCATAGTAAATTTTGATGTCGAGATTGTGAAAAATTAATTGTTTGATTGATTCACATTTTCATTATTTAAAAAAATGTTTGAATGGTGTTAATTTTCCAAAAAGGAAAATCCCATGCCCAAGCCTATGAGTGGGCATTTAATGTGAATTGAAACTCCATTCAAGAATTTGAAATTGCATTTTTATTGAAGGGAACATTGGGAATTGAGGAAGTGGAGAGAGTGGGTTGAGGAGCTCAGGAAGACAATTTTGAATTACAAATTGAATGCACATACCTAGAAGAGGAAAACCAATGCCTAGGAAGGAGTACTGGGCACTCAAAGCTTTGACTGACAGGGGAGAGGAAATCCCATGCCCAAGTTGGTTGGGAAGCTTTTGACAAGAAAATAATGAGAATAGGGAAAAATTGGTGATTGTATGGAAGGAGAAAGGATTTGATCGCATTTGATGTGTGTTGTAGGGGATTTTTTCTATTCAAAGAGAGCTATGATCATATTTTGGCTTGCTTGTAGATGTTTTTTAGGACTTTTTGAAAGTTGCTTATGATTGCCTATAGATTGGTGTTGCAGGAGTGGCATAGTTTGGCTATTGTTGAATCCATTATATTTCATTGTTGTTGTAGCTATCTTGGATTGAATAATAAATTTTAGATTTCTTATTTATTTTTGTTTTCCATTTTCTGAATTCAAAAACTCTCAAAAGTGTATTTTGCTGCAATAATTGGCAATCCTATGGATTCTCAATTATTGAGTTGTACTAATTGAAAATACAATTGTTTCCATTAGACATTGCCTTTTGTCTTAATTATTTATCCAAAATAGAAAAATTATACCACCTTGACATAAAATATTTTATCTAGTGCACCATATTTTTCCAATTTTTTATAAATGTAGTATTTTTGACAAGATAATCAACCTTATGTTTTGGTGCTAACCTACTTTTAATATTAATAAAAAATAAAATATAAAAAATAATTAAAATATTAAAAACTTTATATATTTAAAAATTGCACTTATAGATCTACAAAAGGGTATTTTTATATTTTTTTTAAAATATTATTTACATGAGTAGGAGTTGTTGAAACATCAAGTTTTTCATTTGTTTTTGTAAATTAACCTCAAAGTGGTGCTATACGTACATTTAGTGAACACTTTTATCTCCAAAAATTGTGGCCATATATAACTTAGCTATAATGAATCTAGCTAGATCATATGTTTGACCAAAATTGTTTTTTAGTAAAAATATCTAAATTCACTTATGTTGATAAGTTGGATGAAAGTGTGACACAACTTTGTACTTTTATTCATAAATAAATTCATACCCAAATTTGATAGAAGTTCACTATACTATTTAATAAATCAAAATCTTATTAGGTAAAAGCAAAAAGTTGTGTCACACTTTTGGCCAAATAAATAGTTCTGAGTGAAATATTTTCAGCCGAAAAAGTTTCGGCCGAATAGGTTTCGACCGAAACCACATGGCCTATACGTGGCACATAGGGTTTCGGGCAAATAAGTTTCGCCTAAATCCCAAAAAAAAAAAAAATCCTTTTCCCGCTTTGAAATTGACTTTGAAATTAGATTTTTTAATGTGTGAGGTTTCTATAGAAAGGGTTTCAAGCAAAACTCTTTCTATAGAAAGGGTTTCGAGGGAAACCCTTTCTACCGAAACTGTCTATGTGGCATCCTAATTGGCAGCCAACTCAACTTTTTTCAAAATTTTCTAAAACTTTCAACTTTGTAACTAAGTATTTCTTCAGTCAGAATGATTTTTTTGCAAAAAAGAATAAATACCCTTTTGTAGAGGCCAGTGGGTGAATTAAAATTATGAATTTTTAAATATTTTGATTAGTTTTAATATATTTTTATTTTTAAAATAATGCAAGTAGATTATTAAAGAGTTAAAAAAGAGGTTGGTTAGAAATTAAAAAAATAGTAAAATATATTATTTTTAAAAAATATATATATGGGGCACAAGAGGAGAGAGTCTTCTTCAAAAGGGTATAATTTTTTTTTTTGGAAATGATTAAAAAAATAGACAATAGTTTTGATTATATGGGAAAAATAGGTTTTGAAGGGACCCGAAACCCTTTACAACAAAAGAAACAAAATGTTGCTCCAACAAATATTCAAGAGCCTACTAGCAGCAACCCAACAGCCAAAAAACCAACCACCACGGGTGCCAAACTAAAAAAAGACAAACAAAAACCTTTAGCACCCACCATCAAAACAACAAAAAAACAACCTACAAGAGACAAACACCTAGCAGAAACAAAAAGAAACAAGAAACTAGTTAAGGCCACTCAGAGTTTTAGTCACCTCAATCTGTTGGTTCTTATGTTTTTCAACCACATCTAGTAGTTCTTTTTTCTCAACATCAAATGCTTTCTTCCATTCAACTGACCCTCTACCAATAGGTACCTTATCATCATCCTTCGCAACTTTTTTACCCTTGCCCTTAGCCATTTTCTTTTTCTCCATGATCTCTGAGAAGAAAACCTGATCTTCCTTGAGTTGACCAATTTTCTTAAAGAGAATTTCCAATGCTTCTGCACTATTCTTGACCGAGATGTGGTTCACTTGCAAAAAAATTTTGATATCACCATTTATACTAGAAACCTTGGCCTCAAGGGCCTACAGTCTTTCCTCATACAATTCCTTAAAGTCATGATACGAACCTTCTAGTTCCACCATTCTATCAATGAGGATGTCAGACACAGAGGCCTTCGAAATAATCTGCAAATTCGCCTTTAAGCCTCTTATCTTGATATTGATTTTATTGAATTCTTGCAAAGTCCATTTGGCCAATTTGAAGGTACTCGTCGCCCCAACCCTAGCCATATCTAGCAAACCAAACATAGAAGTATCATCCTCATCTAGGTATGAAAAATCCTCTGAAAGAGGATCAATCTTCAAGGGCAGAAATTTTTTTTTCTTTTCCTCATCCTCCACATTTAGATTTCCAACCTCCTTATCTAGAGACACCTTAGGCATGTCATGAACTGAAGAATCCTCAACAACCACCATTTTGTCAATAGGAATCATACCTTCCTCAGCCTCTTTAGGGTCCCTGGCCGCAACTACAAAATCCTTTTTCTTCAAATTGGCCAACCTCTTCGACAGTCTTCTCAAATTTTCAACCAAGCCAACATTAACCTAGATCCCTACCTCAAGAGCCCCACCAACAACACCTTTATCAACAACCACTTCCACAGCCTTAGGAGATGATTCATCTGACCCTACCTCTATATTATCACTCCCATAAATGGCCAACCTCTTAGGAGCCTTGCTACTATTAGAACCCACCACCTTCCTTTTCTTCAAGGCCAAAGCCACAACTGCAGGGGAGACATCTTCCTCATCCTCATTCCATTCCTCCTCCTCATCCGAAGAGGAGTCTGAACTCAACAACCCTAATAAAGCACTTAAAACTTCTTCCTTTCCTTTGATGGCTAGAGTCGGGGTAAGAGATTGGACATGCTCCATTATAAGCAAAATAAGCCCTTCATGGAGGATAGGGGCCCTCCTATTCTTCAGATAAGCATACACCAAGGATTCCAATGAAGATAAAAGAAAAAAGGGAAAAAATAGACAATAGTTGACAAGCCGTGAAAACTATCAAATTATGACAAGTTTGAATTTAGAACGTTATTACGAGAAAAATATACATCAAAATTTTATTTTATTTTCCATGCACAAGATATTGAAGTTTTTGATTATGGAACAAACAAGTTTTAGAGGAAACCCGAAACCTTTAACAGTAAGAAAGTGTAAGATAGAACATTAATAGAGCACAGACAAAAAATAGGACACTGCCCACAAAGAGAAACATAGAAGAAAACCAGGGCAATAAGGACAAAAAACTGACATAAAACCACAAAACAACTGGCCACTAGGCCAGGTTCCGAAGAATCTCTGCTGCTTCCTACTCCAGATTGTTCATGTTGAGTGCAGACTCTTGATCTCCTAGATGTTGACTAATGCTTGGTCTACCTTCCTTTTCAAATTAGCTCTGGTCCTATTACTCGATCCCCCACTATTTGGCTGCCCTTCCTCATTGTCCAAGTCCAACAACACAATAGTTTTAACTTGATGGGATTTTTCCAAATTTTCCACCATGGTGTTCATGGTCTGTGCGGTTGATTTTAAAATTTTATGGTTCATAATCAGTACTTTGTGGAGAGAACTTTTAATGTTCCTCAACTGCTCCTCCATATCTACTTGCTTACCATCGTGATTTCTTTTGAAATCCTGTAATTCGTCCACCGTTTTCCTAAGGCATTCCACCATATACTTCTTCTCCTCTTCCATCCACAACCCAGTAGCTTGACCACTTCCACTACCTTTGTCATTGTCCTCCATGGATTTCTCTAGTTTGCTACTCATGGCTCTTTGGTTTAACTTAATTTCCTTGATTTTGAAGAACACCCATCTCATGAGCCTAAAATTATCCACTACCCCATTTCGGGAAATAGTAAGCACATCAATGGGAAATTCCCATTCCTCCTTAAAATAATGATCCCTAGCCTTGAGGTCCATAGGGAAGCGGGATCTCTCTTCTCTGTCCATCGCAGGATAGCTGGAGTACTCAGACAATGACTCTGACAGCAGTTCCTCTTCATTAACATCATAAGAGGGGTCCTCCGACATTTTTCTCTTGCCCTTTTTCAAAGAAGAATCCCTAGGTTTACCCTTGTCCTTGTCATCAACCTTGACCTTACGCGATTGGGGAGGCAGAGCTGACATAGCTTTGAAATGATTATAAATAAGGACAAGGAAACCTTCATGAAGGATAGGATACCTAATAGGGTTGTGTCTATGGTTTTTCAGACTAGTATTTAGAGAAGAAGCCAGATAAAAAGGAAACGATATCCTGACCCAGTGCCTAAAATGATTTAGCAGGATGAAGTGATACCCAAAGACTCTGGTATAATGCCCATCCAAAGTGACATACTCCATCAACACATTCAAAACCCTCCTCCAATGCGAAACAATACTATCCGGGTCGAAGTAGCTTCTAGAGGTCCTACGTAATTCCTCCTTCTCAACCTCTGACTTGGGAAACTTGTTAACTGCTTCATTAGACTGCTTCCTGTCCTTATAGAATTTTATGCCCTCCGTAGAAAGGCCAGTAACCTTAGCAATCAACTGTTCATTGATAATAACATGTCTGCCAAACAGGTTAATCTCACCATTATTCCAATCTTTCTCAAAAACCCTCGTTACCTCTAGGTCCCAGCCATGGAGCTTTTCAATAAAAACAATAATGCCACCATTCTCCAGCTTCTTCCATAGCTTAGAATTTCTCTTCAACTGCGTGCTGCTAATCGGTTCCACTCTATGACTTTCGCCACCCATCGTTCTGCCAGTAAGAAAGGAATAGTATAGAACCCTATGGAAACAAACAACTAAAATGCCCAGAAAGCATGCAAAAAAAATCACATGCAACTGGGGGATAAGATAATTATCCCTTAGCCAACTCAAAATAATAATTAAATTGCAGTCCTGAGACTACAGAGGATGACACTCAGCCATCATTCGAAGGAATGGGAAATTGCACCTACCCGTGGGTATGATCATACGTCATCAGAGCTTTGACATCATCCTCCAACTCATCTTGCCCCTGCTAGATCACCTTATTCGAAGCCTTGACACCTTTGTTGGCGAGGAAATATACCACCGTGTTTATCCCGTGATAGACATGCTTTATGAAACTTTTCTCAAAGGTATTAATTATTTCCTTAGAGAGATCTATCCAATTTTGTATTGACCATGAGGGTTTCAGGTGACCCTTTAAGCATTGGATAATATTGTTTGAGTCCCCTTCAATCCAAACATATTTATACTTTAATTGGCTAGCCAAATTCAAGGTCTGGAAAACACCCGAGGCTTCAGCCACATGGTTGGTTTGAGTGCCTAAAGGAACCACAACAGTCGTAATAAAAGCACCATTTTTATCCCTTATCAACCCTCCACTCCAGATAGGCCCAGGATTTCCCTTGGCTGTGCCATCAAAGTTGATTTTGACCCAGCCAGGGGGGGAAGACTCTAGCATATTCCCTCTCTAGGGTCCTTAATACTTTTGGACATATTGAACATATCCACATTAATCTTCTAGGCTCCCACAATTCTATAGTCATACTCCTGCATACTGACCTTTCCTTTGCCTTTCAAGTTCTTGTTAAGCAGATTAAAGTTTTCAACCACAACTCTAGTAATCTTACCAAACACCACTTCCTCCGAGAGAGTAGCATCTCTAAATATTCTATTATTGCATTCTTTCCAGATACCCCAGGAAAGGTGAGGAAAGATATAATTCTAGAGCAGATTCAGTGTCCAATTCTTTGAGGGGGCCTTCCACTGGTTATAAAAATCCATAATAGTTCCAAGAAAAACCTAGATGAGATCCCACATTCAAAGAATCCTACACCATATGGCATGAGAAAATAGACAAAGAAGAAACATATGTGAATAGGTCTCAGTCTCAGCACATCACAAATAGCACCTGTTAGGAAAAGAGAACCCTCTCTTATGAAGATTATCATTAGTAAGCTGCTTATTCTGAAGAAGGATCTAGACAAACAAATTAGCTTTTGGAGTAAGGTTGTTCATCCACACCTTATCCCAAGAAGGGGCATCAATGCCAGAGTAACAAGAGGCCACAACAAAAGAGACAGAGTAGGTACCAGAGGGCGCAAGCTTCCAGATTAGAGTGTCCTCCCTCCCTTGAGAGTTAATCTTAATAGAGTTGAGAAGAACTTGTAGAGGTTGAAGATCCTGATTGATAGAAGAGATCTCAACCCACTGATCATTCCTCCAATAATCCCCAACCAACCAACCAAACCTAGACTTGTAGTCCTCCATATAAATACTATAGATAGGATATTACACAGACACTCCTTTCCAATCCACTTATCTTCCCAGAACCAAATTTTCTATCCATCACCCACCTTCCAGAAAGCTTCTTTACCATCCAAGTCCCTAGCTTTAATGGTATTGTTCCAAAGAAAAGAACCAGAGGGAAGGTTCTGAGAGTTGAAGAAATCTTGAAGGGAATTAACCTCCCTCAAGTATTTTCTATGCCAAATAGAATTCCACTCCTGAATGTCCACAAAAGTTCTCCAAACTTGCTTAGCCAAGAGTGCTTTATTAAACACTCTGATACTTCTAAGACCAAGGCCTCCAAGCTTCCTAGGTCTACACACTCTCTCCCAAGCCACCAATGGAATTATCTTCTTCTCCTCAACCCCCAACCAGAGGAACCATTTCTGGATCTTTTCAATAATATCAACAAACATAGCCAAAATATTGAAAAAACTAAGAGCATAAACGGACAAATTTTGTAGAGAAGCCTTAAGTAATAGAACATTACTGGCTTGACTCAAAAGGGTGCCTTTCCAACCAGCTAACTTCCTATTGAATCTATCGACCAAAGAAACCCAGAAGGAGTCTGGAGGTTTGGACCCTAAGGGAAGGCCCAAATAAGTTGAAGGAAGGGGATGAACACCAAAACCCATGATATTAGCAATATTCCTCTATCTGTGCTCAGGGGTATTGAAAAAATAGAGAGAACTTCTAGTCCTATTGATCTTTTTCCCCGAGCCCTCGTAAAGAACAAGAAAAATCTTTAAAGCCCGGGGTTCACCAACAGTAGCACTTCCCATCAGCATAGTGTCATCCACAAACTACTGGTGTGAACATACTAGATTAGCTAAGGAGGATTTTAGACCTTTCAGGCTACCTTCAGTCACCTTTTTATGCATGATCCTCCCAAGGCTTTCAGCCATAAGGGTGAAAAGAATAGGGAGACAAGATCCCCTTGTCTGACCCCTCTTGACACTTTGAAGAAGTGGGAAGGAGACCCATTTATAATCATCGAGGTGCTTGTGGTAGAGATCAATTCCCATATCAATTGGAGAAATCTTTTAGAAAACCCAAAAGCTTGTAAGACTTTAATCAAGAATTTCTAGTCCACCCTATCATAGGCCTTAGCCATGTCTAGTTTAAGCAAGAAGCCTTGGTTTT
>VDFB02372642.1:0-12404 GCA_007258455.2 Sequoia sempervirens
AGAGGTCATATTCATGACCTATTTGTAATTAAGGGACAAAACTCCATTATCTCATGTTTTTCATTGTTATTTCATGTTTTGCAAAGTTTGAATTTAAATATAACTTCATTCCTAAGTACATGATGGGTTATTGCATGTTTATGGTTGGCAGACCTAATTGGAGCTTGGCTAAGGAGTTTTGTTGTAGGCATTGAGAATTCAAAGGAAAACATTAACCATAATCTTTTTGAACCGCTACAAGCTGCAACACTAGTATGTAACTTTCTTGTCATCCATATTTTTTGAAACTATCATTGGAGTTTACCAATAGTGTAGATTTATCTCAGAACAGTTAATAAATGCATTTATATAGTATATATAGGTTATTTTGTAATTTATGCACTTGCTAGATATGACCAAATGGGTTGAATGTGTTGTTTGCATTTGTAACAAGATTCTAGTAAAAAAAATGTACATTTAATTTCATCAAGATCACACTTAGTTATTCATCATTAGGATAATTTTCTTTAATCCTAATGATGGATCACTGATTGTGATTTGGATTGTCAATGATATTAAATGTTATTTTCACCACAAGCTTGTTTAGTATATCACAGACTCTACAAATTTCATTTTTATTATGTTTGCATGCGTTAATTTTTAGTTGGTTGTATGGTGTTTTCTTAGAGTTGGGGAATGCATTTGACAACTATGGGATAAAGTTGTAACAAGTCTAGCATAGTTTTAACTTCTATCCACTAGCCTTTTGTACAGAGGAGGTAGGAATGACAATTACTTTGTGTAGGTCTCTGGAGAATTTACAGATCTATGTGTCTCTGGAAAACAAGTTCATTCACTCCCTTATGTTGATCCAAATCAGCCAGGTATTTAATTTGTATCATAATGTAGTATGTTCTAGGATTGGAGTACTCTATTAGAGGCTTTAATTTTTATCAATGGGCCAAACTCAAATGATCTGAGAATATAATGACACATTTTTATAGTTCATGTGAGAATTGTGTTATCTGATAAAAATCTACTTCCAAATATTCTTTTGATGGATGTTCATATCTTCATCCAAAGCTCCAATTCACGCACAACATATCAATTACAAATTTACAATCAATAATCAAGCTATTGATCAATTGTTCATGAATAAAGCAGTTGTATATATCACTAATTGAATATTGTCTATTTGTTTGTTGTCTTGCATGAATTCATCTTTTTAAAAATTGTAAGAGATAATTAGGAAACATTATATCTAACGCCTAATTTTAGGGTGTCATAGTTGGAAAAGGAAAATAAAATGTTTTAATTTTATCTTGTATTATTTGCCTTTTCTGAGTTTTTGATGTGCAAATTTTGAAACCTTATTTTTCAGGCTGTAGCTTCAAATTGGAGAAGTGAAAGGTCAATACGAGTGAGGAAGAGTTTGGAGGAGCTAAAACCAATAGTGGCGGGAAACCTGTGGATTTGCAAGGGGATTAAATGGGTTGAGCCCCTATAGGAGGTCACTACCCTTCCAAAAGGACTACAGTTAAGGAAGGGGAAACAGTATAAGTATATAAAAATAGGAGTATTCTATTTATATAGTGTCTATAAGTTGTATAGTGTCACTGAAACATTGAATGTAACCAATGAGATTTTGATTTTCCAATGAGGCTTAATAAAGTAAATTTTCAAAGTGATTTTTTCTCCACTCATAAATACTGTGTTGTGCCTCCTCTTGATTTGTAATCTATTTTTGTTTGTGTCTAATCAATCATATTTGTTTACGCATTTTAGTCTTTATTTCATAGTGTTTTTTAACATTTGAATATCTATGATACTCAAGAATTTTATATGTATAAACTTGTGAGGATTAATTAAGTTAGATTTGATTTTTAATGACTAAATTAATGAGTAAATACATGATTAAATATGACTAAATTAATGGCTAAATATATGACTAAAGTAATGACTAAATATATGACTAATTAAATGACTACCATGACTAAATAAATGGCCAGTTAACAACAATCAATGACTAAATATATGACTAAATTAATGACTACATAAATGATTAAACAAATCACTACCATGACAAAATAAATGACTAAATTAACAACTAAATCAATGACCAAATCAATGATTAAATAAATGACTAAAATAGTTTAGTCATAAATTTGGTGGTGTTATAAATGACTACAAATAAACCACTGAAATAGTCACATGACTAAAATTAATGACTAAATATATGAATAAATGAATAACTAAATAAATGACCAAATCAATGACCAAATCAATGACCAAATTAATGACTAAAATAATGACTAAATTTGTTTAGTCATAAATTTGGTGTTGTTATAAATGACTACAAATAAACCACTAATAGTCACATGACTAAAGTTAGTTATTTATATGCAATTTTTAGTAGTTTAATTAGTCATATATTGGTGTTTGTGTACTAGTGTATGATAGACATAGAATTCCACTGACCCTTCATTATTGGGAAGAGAACACGCAACAAAGGCTTAGTGAAAGCATAGTGTAGTCATTCAAATATTTCCATGGGAAACACCCATTAAGGTCTAATCAAACATAAGAAAGCTCTACAGATTAACAAAAATATCCAAAAACTCATAGAGAACTTCTCCATTAATAGCATTGTATGAAGAATGACAAACTTTTTATGAAAAATGAAAAATTCTAATAGCCATAATCCAATTTCAAAAAGCTAGTATTTAGCATAAAATCTTGATAACATGAAATTTAGCTATCCAAACTATCAACGTAGACTTAACACAATGCTTTAACATGAATGAAATATAAACAAGAAACTTTACAAAGGCCATAACATGCACAACTTCAAAGATTTATCCCAAATAGATCGAAGTTCAATAATGGATGAACTGAAAAAAAAAAAGTCAAATGCCAATCTGATGAAAGTTTAGATTAAAAATATAACATGCTAGAGAATAACAATATTCTATAAAACTTTATACTTCTAAGAAAAGAAACACCCTACTAGATCTATATTCTTTGAACAAACGTAAATGAAACAATTTTTCTAACTATTTAACCCATGTTGCCAACCCCTATTTATAATCAAAAGAAGAGAGCACTACTGCAAACATTTCAAAAGCAGAAACTGCTAGATGCCTTCTTCTGATAGCCCACAGTGATTCCACAATACTAGTTTACAATTTTTGGCCAAACTAGGCATTGAACTGAATTTTTTTAACTAAATCTTCACTTTTGGGCACCTATATCGGCTAAACCATGATGAATTTGAAGATGATGCAAACTAGTGATTTTTGAAATTTTGTCTGTAGATTCTAAATATTTTTTTTTCAAAAAATTTAAAATCAAATTGCACTTATTTTTCCATCTCCTTCAAAAATTAGTTTTTAATAGTAAACACCATTTTTAAAGAGTGACATCATTGGCTAACACATAACTTTTTATCTATGAAGGATAAAATTCTAGTTTTCTTGAATTTAGATTTATAACTACAGTATCTAGTGCATGGAATTGGTTTCATAGCATTTCATTGAATATTTTTTTCTTAATTATGTTTCAAAGTTGAACCTTTTACAATTAATACATGATTCACTGGCTAAAGCATAACCTTTTTTGTAAGTATTGAAATTCAATTTATTTATTTTTGTTGGATCAAGGACATCAATATTTAGTGTGCTACTATTTTTCAAAAAAAAAAATTGATAATATTCTATTTTTCCACATGTGTAGAACAAAGAGCTTGATTTTTGGTGAAATACCTATGTTTAATCAAAATAAAAAATAAAATACATAATAAAACCAAAACATATTAAATTGTATTTGGATAGCTCATTTTGAGGACTACCAACATCCAGTTAGGTCTATGAAGTCTCCTCCATTTTCATCCTCAAACCCCAGGCTTCAAAGGGAAAAAATTATACAAAAAATTGGTGGAAGAGGGGAAGGGCCAAAAAAGGGGGTTTGAATGAACCCAGGTTCGAGCGAATCACCCTTTGAGGTTCACTAGAACTAGAGTTCGAATGAACCCTAGTTCAAGTGAACCCCCCCCCTTTATTCAATTTTCCTTTGTCTTTGTCATAAAAAAATGCCAAAAAAGTGGGTCTCATCATTTAATAGGGTTTTCTTG
Source organism: Sequoia sempervirens (assembly GCA_007258455.2). NCBI lineage: Eukaryota > Viridiplantae > Streptophyta > Pinopsida > Cupressales > Cupressaceae > Sequoia > Sequoia sempervirens. Next base: position 4,109 of record VDFB02372642.1, read on the forward strand.
AATTAGGGTCCATTCAAACACCTTTTGGTTCCATTTGAACAACCCGATTTGTGTGAACCCCTAAAAAGAAAAAAACAAATCACAGGAGCATTTTTGTAATTTTCCTTCCTCACTAGAATTGTAAACCAGCATTATGGGATCACCCCCACAATCCAATCCTAGACCTTGATTAGATCACACCAATCTTCACTCATTAAGTCCCAACTGCTTCATTAATGGCCTTTAGATATTTAGCGAAGATAGTTGTCAGAGAACAATTGGATTTTAATCACAGCCTTGCAAAATCTGATCGATCAACCATAGAGGTCAACAACACTGACTCAAAGGTTCCACCCAAAAGCAAGAAACCCACTGCATTCTGAAAAACTCCACTCAAAGAGATCACTCTGGCAAAAGATAAACCACCCAAAGCGAATAGATGACGTGTCAAGTAAGTGGGCAATCTCAGAATTGTGAGAATAGCTTTGAAGAAAATCCCTGCCAACTGACACAAGCTTCAACTTGTGCCAAAAAGGAAAATAATGTACAAAATTTGCATAGCCATCATGTGGTGTATTGCACACCTTTAGGAGAAGTCTTTTCTTATTGAGTGTGGATTCATCCCAAAGCCGAAAAAAAGAGTAAGGGTTGAAAGCCAAAAATATTGAAGGAAATTTTTCTTTACACTTTTCAAGATTTTTCTAAGTCTTGGTTTGTTTTGAGATTAAGGCTTCCCTCTTACCTCTTCTGTCTTCTGACCTTTTATTCTATCGATCTTTGGGTGTTAACATTCGACCTTACCTCTTTAGCCTTACCACTTTCTCCTCATAGGAAGTAAGCCTTCCTCATGAACCCAAATCCCTAAAGTCTCATTTTTGGTTTTTGGGCATCGAACTTTCATCTTTCACCTTTCTTCCTTCTCACTTTCACTCCTTCCTCTAAAAAATTGACTGTGTTGAGTTTTCAAACTTTGGGTTTCGTCCTTCTCCTTTACCTCTAACCTTTCTTTAGTAAACGATAGCTCTTCCCTTCGACCTCTGATGGCTCCTTTAGGACATCAGACATTAGTCATTCACTTTCCTCTTTTGATCTCTACAATAAGGCATAAGCCTTATCCCCAATATCTGGCATATCCTTCAAAGATTTCATTTAAGGCTAAACCTTTCGGGCATCAAGCATCAATGTAATCCTTCTCCCCAATCTCCGACACTCGATAAGGGTGACCTTTTTGGACTTTGTGGTTCTCCCATTCTACTTTCTTCCTTCTTCTTCCTCTTCTATCATGTGGTATAGTGAACCTTCGAAGCCCAATCTCCAATGGTTTGATGCTAATGATGTGTAAGTGGTATGAATCAGGCCTAACACTTGATCCTCGATGAAGGTTCTCTTTTTTCATGGCTCTAGACCATTTAATGCATAGAAAATTTATTCTTTTGGGCCCAATTCCTTGACAATTTTGTAGATTGGCATGTTTTTTTGGTCAACATCATTAATGGTTGAGTGACCTTCTCACCTACCTATTCAATTTTTAAGGCTCGAGGATATCATTTATTACACTCTTTGACTTTTGCAAATGATCTCATGGGCACCCATGCTCGCTCATTATGGATTATTATACTTCCTAACTTGCCCCATGCCCAGATCGTTGATTTCATAAGGGAATTTTTGGGAGGTTTTCTAGTACAATATTCACTATTGGGTATGGTGTGCACATCTAGGATTGCTCCAATGTGGATTTCATGGATGGATCTCCTCAATCTTCCCTGATCAAAGGGTTGTGATTCAGTTTTTTTGTTCCAAGTTATGCATGATGTATAAAGGAAATAAATGTATTCATTTCAAGGGTTCTTCCTATGACTCCTTTGAGGTTTTTTTCTTTGGTAGACCTACATTTTGCATCCCTATGATTATAAATATTTTCTATATTCCTTTACATTAATGAATTTTATCATTGTTACAATTTCTCTCATCGTTTATGTATGAGCAATCTTTCATTACCTTCATGTTTGAGTGTTGTCTTTTTTCCTGCTTATATGCTGAGTTATTTTGTTTACAATTATTGTTTTTGGAAATCTTCTTTCCTTCCAACACCTTGTCAAACCCTAACATATCTATATTTTCCTCTAAGAATCACCAAATAGATAACTACGTGAGTCTTTTGATCCTCTCCTTCGATGTACTGAGTAATCTTTGTTAAAAGGAACAGGACAACTGAGAGGGGGGTGAATCAGTTGTCACCAAATTCAAACACAAAACTTTAAACACTTATCAACTTCACAACCATGTATTTTGTTATTAAGTATGAACATGAAATTCAAATAACAAAAATAAAAATCAACACATGGGTATGTGCAGGATCATCATGGAAAAAATAGGCCCTTAAGTGGCAAAAAATTTAGAAAAATCAGAGTTAGGCAACTTGACATAAAAAGTTGGATAAGTTATCTATATTATTTCAAAAATATGTAAGAATAGAATCTGTAGCAAATTGAATGTAGTTTCTAAACTACTAGGTTTGTTTAAAAAAAAAAATATCTATTTGGTGAAAATTTGAAATTTCAATGCAGTAGTACTTAAATTTCAGGGAAAAAATAAGAAGTTGGTGTCTATCTGACCACCATAACCACAATAAAATGATAATTTTTTTTATAATATTTTGATATAAATAGAGGATCGTGTACTTATGTGATGCATATTTTTTTATAATTTTTTTCAAGTAAATAATTAATTATAGATTTTTTTTATTGCAAATTTTAAAAAATATAAAAAACTCATATATTATACCTTAGATTTGGTCAAAACTTCATGAAAATTTAGCTTTTTTGTTTTTAATCATATAGTATGTAGTATAGAATGAGCCATGTTTTGATTCAAAAATGTGTCTGATTTGAAAGATATAGATGTTTTTTCCAATCTGGCTTTATCAATTAGGACTTTAGTCATATTTCAAATAGAAATGAATAAAAATTATTTATTAAATTCAAAGTAAAGCATAATTTATATTGGTGGAAATATGAGAATCTCCTTTAAAACCTTTTTTGTTTCATCATTTTTTGGTGAAAGAAAAAAAATTTCAACTACATACTCTATACATACTACAAATATTGCCACTTTTTTGGCTCATCATGATCTTGCACATACCCACAATGAACACCAGATTTTACATGGAAAAACTAATGAGGGAAAAACCATGGTGAGGATTAACTCACAATATAAAGAAATAGCAAAACTGAATACAAGAGGCTCACTACCTATAGAAAGGAGTTACTATCCAACAGGAAGGCTCACCGCCTATAGATACAAAAGATAATAGAAAGATCCCCCACAACAATTTACACACATTCGTAGCCTTGATTAGAAGATTGCATAAACCTTCAGCTCACTACTTTCAGGAATCTAACACAATAAAGTACTATTTCCTTAACTTACTTTCACACAACTCTATTCTTCACTTGTGGCTTACTTCGTTACTTTGTATATTTAATCCTTCGAATCTCAACTTGCATTTATACAATCTTCAACCTTAGAAAATTTCTCCAAGGTCGGCTACATATGCTTCATTTTATAAATTCAAATTAGGTTGGCAACTCAACATTCCTATGGTGGAAAGGAATGTGAGTTGAACAATTAAACACTTAACCAAGACAAAAATCAATGTCTTGGATCAACCACATGGTTCCTTAATTAAATTTTTAATTCTTCATATGAAGTGTAAACACCAATTCAGCCAAACCTAATGAGAATCAAAAGTACACTTCCCCGATAAGAAAGTAACACAGACTGATGTAAACATGGTTATGTGCATGAGAACACATCTCGGATAGCTTTAGATACATCCATAGCCAAGTAACAACCTTTAGTTTCATTTTGTACCAATAGTCCCTTATACCGTAAAACGCACACAAAGTCTAAAAACTCACCTTTGAGGAGCACTAAACCAGAAAAATCTCACTGAATTGAAAGAAAATTATTACAAGACATGTTCCGGATCCACAAGACACGAAACCGATAAATGAAGTATTGTGGGCGACATTTCTCAATCCATGAACCAACAACTCTTCAAACGGATCACACGCAGGTAGACACAACTTTCACACTCCATCAAGCTAGAAGCTACAAATCAGGAGCTATCACCAACAAATCCCCAACATCAACCCCTTAGATCTGCACAAGCACATGATCAACACAGAAGACACATGGAGCACATACCAGAGCACATTTTGAACACATACATAACTCTAAATTCACTCTTTATTAATTTTCTCAAAAGCACTTAGTAACCCATCATTTTAGCACATTTGCAACATCATAAGGATAACTCCATGTACTCACAACATCTCAACAACATCTCAACTATATATGCACAATCTACAACATTTTGAACCGTGTTAACATCAATGACAATGTTAATGACAACACCACCAAACTTGCTCATACTTGCAACAATCTTATCCAAGAAGAAACAACTTTCATCTTAGTGTACCACTTCCATTTCCCTTTCATGTTCCCCTTCTTCCCCTTATCCTCTGTGAGCTATTAGAGTGGGGTAGTGGTAGGTTTTCATGTATTGGGTTGGACCAAAAAATTGAACTTAAATCAAAAGACGAAGCTAGCCTTCTCCAAAGATTCAACCAAATATGCACAAAGGTCCCACACCTTGAGGTTGTTTCCATTGTGTCATTAGAATTTTGAACTTCATGTTCAATAGGGTTGAATTTCATGTGACAATAGTTACTTTTGGACAAAATTTGGATGAGGTTTCTTTGTCTTTATTGGAGGCATCTTTACCTTTCGAGTGTGTTCTACATCCATCTCTAGGAGATTATAGATTGAAATCTTCCATAGTGTTTCCTAGAACACATGTTTGGAGTATGATAGTGCTTGAAATTGACATGGAGACAATTGAGCATATTTTAGAGGCATGTCATATATATCATGTTCTTCTTCCTACATCTTCCTTTCAGGGATGGGAACACATCCTACATACTATCTTGGTTTTGTTTCTTCCTAAGCGGAGGAACATTGTTCAACAAGATTAGATCATCTTCAACATTCAATGTCAAGCTTATATCATTGTAGGAGACTCACCATTGAGGGGGGTTGCATGGTCTCTCTTCATCTTCTCTCTTATGGTGGTTCTTTTTCCTCACATGAGGTTTTTCACTTCTCATTATTCATTGATAATATTTTTCTTTCAACTCTCGTTTGGAGAGGACTTTTGTCCCATTCATTTTTCTCCTTTTCTTCATTGTGAGAGATTACATTTTCATATGTACATGGGGATATAACATGGCCTAGTATTCAAGACCCATCTTTGTATCTTTACATCATTTGCATAATAATATTCTTCCTATGTTTCACTTAAGGGTTGGTGTTGGTGTGTATAAAAGTCTTGTACCTAGCTAATTCTTACTGGGGGACTTATTCACATGTTAAGTTTAATTAGGTCCTCTTATTCATTCTAGAAGACTTAATTGTCATGTATATATCTTATCTTTTTTACTTTTATATCTAGAGTTAGTTGTCTTATGTCATAGGATTAAGACACTTGTCATGATCTTGTCTAATCCTATGTCTCACCTTTGCTATATAACCAAGGGGTTCTCATTTTTAATTCAATTCCAAGATATTCAACTCCATTTCTATATCGATCATTGCATACTAATCTCTTTGTGCTTTCAATTTGGCCTCTAAATCTTAGGTGGATATCTCCATACGCAACTCTTAGAGACCCGAGTGGAATTTGGAACTTGGAACCTCAAGGTTCTGATTCCAAGTTCTCACCCACTCTTGCTTCCTGATACATGTTCCATTCTAAATCCCAAAACCCAAGTAGAACCTAGAACATGGGACCTCAAGGTTTTTGGTCCAATTTCACACTCACTCCCGCTCCCACTCCCGAACCAATGTTCTTCCCAAATCTCAAACCCTAAGTGGAACCTAGAACCTAGAACATCAATGTTTTGATTCCAAGTCCCCACATACTATTGCTCCCTAATCAATGTTCCTTCTTAGATCCTAAATCTTGGGTCGAACTTGGAACCTCAAGGTTCTCATTCTAGATTTGCACTCACTCCTACACCCTAACCAATTTCTTCGCTAGATCTCAAGCCTTTGCTGGAGCTTGGAACCTAGAACCTCAAGGTTCTAGTTGTACACCCATATCCACTCCTACTCAAACCAATGTTCTTCCCCAAATCTGGGACATCGATTGAGACTTGGAACTTGGAACCTTAAGGTTCTAATTCTATTTTTATACCCCTCCCACTCATTAACTAGTGTTCTTCCTCAAGTGGAACCTTGAACTTTGAACATCAATTCTATGTCTATAACCACTCTCTCTCCCCAATCATTGTTCTTCCTTAGATCCTAAAAACTAGGTGGAACTTGGATCCTAGAACCTAAAGTGCATAGTTTCAAAACAAGTGTGGATGCAAAAGTTAAATGTCCATGTTTTCTCTTAGCTACCACCATTAATGCAAGAGGTTTCCCAACTACCAGAAATCAATGCCCAATACATTTTTTGATCTAAAATATTTATTATAGGTGGGATTCATCCTTGGATACAAATTTGGCATTGCTATAGAACTATGAGTTAGGTTTTGATGCCTAATAGGTGATATAGCAAACTTTTTGGGTCATTTTGACAAAGACACTGATTTTTTTTTGTAGTATCTAGATGCCAAATTTTTTTAGGGAATCTATTGAAGCAATTATAGTTTATTTTATGGGTACAAGTATTTGATGTCAAAGAAGATTAATATTGCAAATGTATTTCGTTGCATAAATTTTCTAGGAAATTAGGTTTATATTTAGGAAGATTGCTTGGTTGTAGCTAGGTATTCTCTCACATCACATATTTTCGCATGAATGTAATATTGGGTTAGATTATTGTGACATTGTTCTAAAATATTGCATGTATTGTAACAATCTCTCTCACATTACATATAAATATATATAGTTGTGTCATGGATTACTAAGCATGTTCTATTGCAAAATTTATAATCTTTTTGGTATGAAAATGCATAGCTTCATGTTCCTTGATTCTAGTTTGTTCACTTCTCTATGAATTGTGACTATGTTACCCAATTAGATAGGCATACTATTCTTAAGCGAATATTTAGTAGGTATATTTTATGTCATTCATTCTTGGATAGTTGTACAAAGTATGAGTTATTGCAAGCAATCTATTTTGATGTATTGATGGAATTTGTGGTTAATATTTCAATTGGGTTTGGTTGTAATCATTTTTTTATTTTTCATTTTAATTGGTTTAAATACCTATTAAGGTATAACCTAGGAACACCCTCCTAATTCTAAGCTAAGCTCAAAGTGTAGGAGAGATAACTTAGTCTCATAGAGCTAACATGCAACCCTTCATGTTTTTATTATGAATTGATTTCACTTGCATGATTAAGATCTTTGCCTTGTGATTGGAATTCCATTGTAGGAAGTGGAGCAATAATTTTGGGACCCAATAGGCCTCTCAACCCCTAGCATTTAGATCATTGTGTTGATAATACATTTTCTCTTGCAAGGTGTTCAAAAAGTTGGAGAATTTTAAGAAATGTGTCTCAACCATAATCTTAATGTTAAAATTATAAAACATACAATTTTTGGGTTATAAAATAGAGAAACTTAATTTTTAGGCTTTAAAGTTTGTTTTTGGAAAAAATAAATATTTTTGGGTTGTTTGGTATCACCAAGGGTGGTTTATTTTGTCTAGGTCTCTTTGATATTTATAATTGAAAAAAGGGGGGCCAATTAGCCTCTTGAATCTAAAGTTATGGCCTTTAGAGGTTTACATAGAAAATGGAAAAAAAAATTGACACATAAGGGCTATGAGGGGCGTTACACTCATTGACCAAATTATGATTCATGTTAGGTTAGATATAATTGAACCATAATTGAATGTTCAATTTTTTGTGTGAGTTATAACAAGGTTATTACATGTGGAAGAACTATTTTTCTTTTAGCCTATGGAGTCATGGTTTTCTAATTAGCCTTTGATGATTTCATATATTGTATCTCATATATATTAGGAATTTGAGATGGAGGTTGTGTGAGAGATTTATAGATATCGTTAAGTTGTTAGAATTCCTACAAATATCTAGGTTGTAATACTTTTGTGAAGTCTTTCTCTACTAGTTTATTGTAATTATGTTGTCTACTAAATAATACATTAAGCTAGTTTGGAGTGGGGTTTTTTCTTTCAAAATGTTTTTCACCATGTACACATATGATATGGTCTATTTATTAATTATTACTTATTATGTATATTTGTTTCGTCTTTATGTAGTTATTAAAATATTGAAAT
>VDFB02372643.1:0-102503 GCA_007258455.2 Sequoia sempervirens
ATAAATAATGTTTAGGATTGCAATTAAATGGCATCCTATTTCCAACAACATAGGGAAGCCTTATGTATTACAAAAAAAAATTATAGTCCTCGATTCTTTTTCATGACTTCCAATGGGAGATAAGGTTGACATTGATGATTTATATACATTTATTTAGACCTATAGTGTTCTCTCTCACACTTTCATCTCATTGGACATTATAAATGTTATATTTCTTTTGTGTCGATGGATAGTTTGGATTTATTTTATTATTATGCAATCACACACACATCACACATTATTTATGCATGTATTTTATTTTTTGATAAGTGTGCATAAGTGGATGACTATATGGATGAAAAATTATAAATGCTTATACGTCACAATGATTTATTAACTTAATAACAACTATGATTTCACATTTATGGTAACAATATGATTGATCTTTGCCATTTTTTTATAAAGAATCATCCAGATTAACTAGGATGTAGTTGACTTATTAGACTCTTAGGATATGGAATTTAGGGAAAGACAAGTAGGAATTGGAAGTATGAGAGGGGGGACCTAAAAGAAACTCAAAATGATGAAAATTTAGTTTGAAGTTGGTTACACTTTTTAGATTAATTTCAAACAACACTAAGTGATATGCTTTATGAGAACTTTCTAGACTTAGCCCAGAGGTGGCCAAAAGGTCAAACTTGGAGTAAAGGATTAGGTCCTCAATAAGGATAGGCTTTCTTGATTCATATGAGGTAGAACTATGTGTTGTTTCACCTAGCTAATACATGTGTGTGCTTTAATTAATGAGACTTTTTTTAAATGTGATCCTCGAAACCTAGATTGGAGTCCAAATTTAAGAGTACAAATATTACACAAATTTTCCTCTTTTATCTTGGATTTTTATTTTATTTTAGAGTACTAGTCCCCTTAATCTAAGTGCATATCATCACCAACGATTAGGTTGGAAAATTAAGAAACTAAGTGCAACCAAATGGGTACCTACCACTCTTTAGGACCTCTCCCTTGTTATGGAGAAATGAGAAGATTTTTTACCTACTAGCTTCTAGGTAGTAATATGGACCAAGTTATACAATGAGACTAGGGATAGGTAATAACTTTATTTGGAACAAAGATCAATATAACACTTACAAATAGTTCATCTATATACCTAGGAGTATGGAGGGCTAAATGGTGGAATGTGATTATGAGATCCCATAACCTAGTGGGGACAAAAAGTGTATCAATATTGATCATGATTTGAGTAAAATCAAAATGGTAAAAGAGCTACCATTGAATCATAACATGGTGGGATGGACATAATGAAATTCAAGTGAATATGCATGCATAGATATACATACATACATACATACATATGTACGTACATATGTAAATATGTATGTATGTACATGAATATATACATATGTACATAAATATGTATGTATGTATGCATAAATATATTTGATGTTCTCTTATGGGCATTTTATTGTTAATTTGCATTGTGGATTCTCAATGATTATTTTGCATTATTTTCTCATGAGGGTTATGTGGAATTACTACATTTTTCCTATAATTTCCTTTCATCAAAGTGAAAAGCCTCATTCTTAGGATTGATAATTTAATTAACAAAGATATTGCTTGGTCTGTAATGTCGAACGATGGCATGTTATTGATTGAACGATAACATGCTAATTGTTCCCAACCTAATAACAAGTTTATAAGAAAGAACTACTAGAATGGTGTACATAAACATTGAATCAAAAGGAAGCAAACATTTTCCCATCTGTTTAAATAAAACATATTGAACATTTGACCTTAGAGGTCATGTCAAACACATTAATATTGTGAAGTTTTTATTTTGAACAAAGCACAAATCATGTAATTTCTGAGATGCGAGTCAAATTTTGTTAAGTTGATTAGATTTGCTTAAATTTATGTAAGATATCGATCTCCATCAGTTGACTACAACTATTTGGTGTATCTATCTCTTTTTGACATGAATGAAGACTTGAACGTTTTATTTTTTGAATGTCATGTTAAAAGAAATTGAGCCAAAAGGGTTAAGAATGATTTTTTTAATGGTTTATATGTATAATGTTTACATGTGAAAATAAAGATCAAATTTAACCTAGTCTATATGAATTCAGGAAAAATGCAGATATGTTATGTTATCAGTATGAAATGAAAATGATACAAATGACTTTGTGGAAAACTATTGAAAACACAAAATTAAAACAAGAAAATATTGTTGTTGATGTCTATGTTTTTATGTTTACAATTGAAACCACTCAAGTTCATCTAATGAAAATTGATATCTACTTGAATATAGGAAATCTGTATGTGGAACGAATATTTCTTTTATTTTAAAAAGAATGTATATGCATACATTTTTAACAAAAGGTCATATATGTGTACATGCATAAATTTCCCATTTATGCATTACACATACATGTGATATACCTTCTTTAAAAATTGTAGGGTATGTGTAGGATCATGATGGGCCAAAAAGTGGTGATATGATGGGTACATGTAGGGTATGTGGCTGGCGACTTTTTTTTAACCCAAAATTGATGAAACAAAAAGGGTTTTTATAGGAGATTCTCAACTTTCCAATAATATAAATTATGCTTTACATTGAATTTAATAAATAATTATTATTCATTTTCTATTTGAATTACGACTAAAGTCCTGATTGATAGGCCGATTGGAAAACATCTATAGCTTTCAAATGGTATCACATTTTTTGAATCCAAAACATGCGTCACATTCTATTCTTCACATACTATAGGATTAAAAAAAAATTGAGTTTCATGAAGTTTTGACCAAGTTAAGGTGGTTAGACATACGAGTTTCTATATTTTTTAAAATTTGTAATAAAAAATTTATAATTAATTATTTACTTGGAAAAAAATTACAAAAAAATATGCATCACATTGAGACATAAGTCCTCTACTTATATCTAAAATATTGTAAAAAAATGTTATCATTTTATTGTGGTTAGGATGGTCATACAGACGCCTACTTATTTTTTCCCTGAAATTTAAGTACTACTGCATTGAAATTTAAAATTTTTACCAAATAGATTTTAAAAAAATAAAATAAACCTAGTAGTTTAGAAACTACATTCAATTTTCTACAGATTCTATTCTTACATGTTTTTGAAATAATATAGATAACTTATTCAAATTTTTACGTCAAGTTGCCTAACTCTAATTTTCCTAAATTTTCATTGCCACTTAAGGGATTGTTTTTTCCATGATGATCCTACACATACCCTATACTATTATCTTAATTTGAAATGTAGATTTATTTCAAGAAAGATGGATTAAGAAAAATGATGGAGATCTGTACAAAATTGATGCAAGTATTGTGACACATTTTTCTTCATATAGTTGTTATGAACATGAATTACATTCAAATTCTGATTGTTAATTATCAAATCTGGTTAAATTCTTGCATTTGCATGATAAGTAGAGATATTCAAATGAATAGGATGTAGGCTATGATATAGATAGTATGATTAATGAAGGATTGACTAGGGAAAAACTATTGAAACCAGATTTATTGTTTGCAAATGTGAAAACAAGGATAAGATGTATGTTATCTTATGTTGTGGGAGGTTATCTTTTGGGACGGGTGCCAAAAATGGATTAATAGAGAGATAGGTTTTGCTCTTCCAAAATCTATGTTTTTAGTTGTATACATCATATGCTTGGCCAAACGTTTGTAGTCCATTATGTTGAATGGTCGAACTTTTCTGATGAATTCTCTCTGCCATTTCCTTGCTTAGATCTTGCATGTTCTAAACGTAGATAGGAATTCATGTAATTGCATAGCATGCACCAAATTCCACCTTGCATGATGTATCTCTTGTTAAGTGTTCAATGTAGGGTTGGGAATTCTTCAAGTAGGAAAATATTGGGGAAACATAGCTTCGTGGTTGGGTGGAAAAGCACTTAAACCATGTTCTCATCCAACGGATGCAACGAGAGTTGAAGAGGATCACATGGTATCCCATAATCTTGATTATTGTACTATGTAAATTATGATGTAATTGAGAAGACTAAGTGGCAAGATGGCCCAAGTCTAATTATGTAACTTGTAAAATTAACATTTGGAAATGAATATTAAATTTTATTTTGACATGAGATGCTATGATGGAAAATAACTAATTGACTATGTCTAATTTTTATTATTCATAATGTCATATTTATTTATTTATGTGTGTTAATTATGTGGAACACATTATAGGAATGTTGTTTGATGGGCTTGGATCATTTTTATTATTAGGCATCTACTATCACTACAAAAGATCCTACATTAATAGGGGTTGGATAGTCTTTCTTCTTCTTCTCTCTTATGGGGGACTTTTTCCTCACATGGGAATTTTTTCTTCTCATATTTTAGTGAACACATTTATTTTGTCTCTTTTGGGGGAGCTTTTTCCCATAGATTTTTCTCCCTTTCTCCATTTTAAGAGAGATTGCATTGTATTTGGGTACCTCGTTAGGCCTAGTTGTTGGGACCCAACTTCAGTTTATCCACCTATGATATGCTTAAGGGGGGTGTTACTATATATGCAATATACCACATGGTTATACACATGGAGCTAAGCCTAGTTAGGTGTCTTAGTTAGAGCTAGTTAACTCACTACCTCTTGGGAGTTTAGAGGAAGCTAACTTGTCAACACTCTTTGTTAGTGGGAGTTGATTGCCTAGTCTTCTCCACTAGTTATGTTGGTGATTGCTTCTCTCCTTTTCTATGTTCTCTCTTGCATTGCATTATTTGTTTTCAATCTTGCAAGAAGTGGTATGTTCTTGCTCATCTTGCATGGCCCAATTGATCTGATATCAAAACATTTAGGCAAAGATTATGACAAATTCTACAAAAGATTATTTTATTGTTATGAATAATTCTTACTCTTATGGGTCCTTTTTGTGACTTCAACAACCTTCCTCTAAATTCATTTGTAGTAGGTTTAATATGATTGATCTAATTAATTTTTTATTTTAATAATATAATTAAATATAATTTAAATAATAAATTATTATAACTTGACCAAAAGTAATGAAATAAATAACAACATGAATTCACATATATAATTCAAAATATTTTTTTAGTAATAATAGATTGAATACTTATCTAAATCAAACCATTGAAATGAATACTCTCACCTCATGAATATCTTAGTGGTCCTTGCCCTCTTAGCTATGGTACACTCTAGGAAGAGTAGTTTAGTTAAAAAAATATGTAAACATACACGAGGAAGAAAATAATCAACACAATCCCTAGCCAATAATCTCAAGTGTACCTTATTTACTAACTTGGACACATCCTAGATGCCCTTTCTCTAATGCCCGTAGCTTTCCAAACCATTGTATTCCTTGAGTGATCTTTGAGATAACCTTCCAAGTTGTCTACATAGTTTATATAATATTTAAGTGTTGCTTTCCAAACCATCACACCCTTTCACATCACAATAATTATTTTTTTTTCCTTTTTTTTCTATCAAGGTATTCACTCTTTATCTTTCTTTAAATAATAATTTATTTATAAAACCATTTCCAAAGGTAATTAAGAATTTTCCTTTTACCCCTCTTTTAACTCAAGAGTAATCACACAACTTTTATTTTCATCTCTCTTTTAATTATAAATGGTCATTTAGATATAAAAGTAAGTTTATTTTTCACTTTTGGAAAATAGTACTAAAGATGAAGAAAAGAGTAAAAGACATAAATAGTTAATATAAATGAAATACACAATTATCTTGCTTCTTTACCTTCTCATTTAATGGATGGAGTTGAAGTAGATGCATCCTTCTCCACTTGATGTGCTCATTTGATGAGTGTAGTTGGGTGGAGTGTGGTTTCTTAGACCTACAACATGATGTTGATATTAGGATTTCTAGATGAAAATTAAAGCATAAGGATATGATAATGGAAGATGATAAAAATGAGATAAAATGCCTCAATTTATAGATTTTCCATGAGAAAAATCAAGGGCCAAGATGTAGTGTCTTATGGATGGCTAGGATTGAATGAGAGAGGATATTGATTGAAAGCTTATCATTGTGACAAGTGTCACAAGAATAATGGAGGTGTAAGAGCTAGGTGTATTCACACGTGTGTGAGCACACACATAAGAAAGCCTATGAAAGAGACAAGTAAGAAAGGTAGGGTAGCTACCTTATGACATGTGTAAGAGGTAAGGTGGCTTCACGTGAGTGAGAAAGGGGTAGGGTAAGTAGGTTAGGACACTTGTCACATGATGGAAAGTTTAGATCTTTGATCCATGTAGATGGATTCAATAGCTAGGACTAAATGCACAAGGATTAAGGATGAGGTGGAATTAAATATTAGAGAAAATGATAATGAAGGTTAATTAACTTAAACCAATTAATTAAGTAGGTGGTCAGGGGCCTAGCTCAATTGGTTAAAGCATCTTGTTACAAGCAAGAGGTCACGAGGTCTAACCTCCCCTCATCCCCGTGGTACCGAAGGGTATGTTGCACCGTCACCGATCACATGAAAAAAGTTTACTAGGCACACTATAATTTATAGGGGGGCTATCTGATTCCTGTAGTCTTAAAAAAAAGAATTAAGTAAGTATTAATTAATTGATTTAGTTGGAGGATAGAGGGGATAAAGTTAAATTTAATTAAATAAATGTAAAGATAAATGCTAATGATTTGAAATGAGGAATGCAAAAGGCATACATTAAGAAAATTTTAGATTAGAGAAGTGCCTCCTAAAATCCTAGAAATAAAAAAATTATCTTGTAATTATTAATTAAAATAATAAAGTGTAAATGTAAATCACCTAACTACATGAGTTAATTGGACTTACATAAATATTTAAAAAAATTGAAACACAATGTTTCACATTGATTTATTGATATTTATTAGAAAAGAGACTCCTAGAAAAATCTTAGAAATAAAGAAGTTGTCTTATAATTATTAATTAAAATAATAAAATATAAATATAAATGGCCTAATAATATAAGTTATTTGTTCTATACAAATATTTTAACAATTCTAATCACAATATTTTACATAGTTTATTCATAAATATATGATTGATTTGTCTTAAAAGTCAAATGTCAACTATTTTTACTTAAAGTTATTCTTTCTAATTTCTAATTCTAGTGAAGTTTATATTTTTAATTTCATGTTGCTTTATGTCTTAGAAATTGTATTACTTTATTATTTAATTACTTTTTATTAAATTATTTTAGTTCATTGTTGCTTTTTATCTTTAAAGTTGCTATACTTTATGTTTTTACTTTTTAAAAATTTATAGTTCTTATTATATATTTTTTTAATTTTAATAAACTTACTATTTATGTTTCTTTCTATTTAAAAATGTAATGTCTTCTCAATTTAGAATGCAAATGGATGAGTAAATATGTATGGTTAAATTAACTATGATGAGTTAATTCTTTATATTTAACTTTCTTATTATAATAGATAAAAAAATAACTATTTAGTTCAAGATGGTGTCATCTTTATGTATTTTATGTTTTTTATACAAGAAACATCCCCCATTTTAAGGATTCATTAAAATAAATAATAATATAGAAATATAACTATGTAGGTTAAAAAGGTGACTCTAAAAGTAAGATGTGTCAATATAGACTCCATATGTTGTCTCCAAGTAAGCATGATATATCAATGTGAGATCAATAGGTAGTACTAAAAGAATAAAAAAAATAAGCATGGGAAAAAGAGTAGGATGAGTAAAAGGAAATCAATACAAGAAAAAATATGATAAAAGGGGAAGAGCATACGATACTAATGGAATAAGAAACAAAAGGGTAAGATATGTGAAGGTTATTTTTAAAGTTCTTTGAACTTTATAGCACCACACACCTAGAAGAGTCACTCTAACTATCACTCCTACTCTTGATGTTATTGCTCCTATTGTGGTTTACCTATCCTTGCATCCTCAGGATGCCCATAACTCATTTATGGGAAATAAATAAACTAGGCTATCAATTGTTTTATGCTAATTTATGTGGTTAGTTTGTTAAATTCTTATTTGACCATCTTTTAGGACCTTTTAGTATTGTAATTCATCATTTTTGGCTTTCAATAGATCTATTGTAAATTAAAAAAAATCAAATTATTAATAATACTATATATAGGTGGTCTCCATCTTTTTATCTAAAAAAACCTGCAGCCCAAATGAAAATGAAAACAAGACATAAAATCAAGAGTTGATAGAAAGTGAAAAAGGTGGAAAAGAGATAAAATGATCAACCTAAGTTGAAGAATGAGGAAAAAGACAAAGGTATATGAATCAAATATATGAAAAGAATAGACATAATAGGTAAAAATAATCCAAAATAAAATAAAAACAATCTATTTATAACTTTTGAGTCATTTGTATCATCGCCCCCTATTTTTATAGGTATTAATAAATCAACTACAAACATTTTACTTTACATTTTCCATGGATTAAGCTCCAACTAAATATTATTTTTAATTAATTTCCACATTTATTTCACTACGTTACTTCAAATAATTACATATTCTAACTCTTTATTTCTAAAATAACTAGTTTATCTATCTTAATATTAATCTATATATTATACGACAAGATATATCATTTACAAGAGGTATTTTCCTTTGGGTTTTGTGCTTCCACATAAGACCACTACCAATCATATGATTAAAGAACAGGTACCAAAGAATGCAAGAGCACAACCAGGACACCAAGGAGTGAAAAGATGTCTCAAAACGCATGAATAAGCCATGGACTCCAAAACCAATATGATGTTTTCCATTTTTTATTGTGCATTTTTATTTATCCATTGTGACATCTCCAAGCAAATTTTTTGTATACACAATTTCTACTCTCATTTCATAAGCACAGTTTCTACTCTCACCAACAATACAAGATATATCTTAATCGTCACTTTAGGGAGATTAAATCTTGTATTGCTGGTAGAGTAGAATGTGTGCCAATGATGAGAGTAGAAAATGTTCTTGCAATGATGAGAGGAGAAACTATGCTTGCAAAATGAGAGCATAAATTGGAGATGTCACAATGGAATACATGAATTTATTGTTGCAGTAAGATCAAATATTTATGGTGGCTTTATTAAAAAAAAGTGTTTTTAATCCATTTTAGAAACTTAACACTTATATATTTTTTTAATTCATTTTAGAAACTTAACACTTTTGTTTGCTTTAAGATTTTTTGCCACAAACTAAAAGATACAATATATAGTGTAACTTGTAATTACCTACAGTCTATATAGAAATAATTGTTTTTGTTTTTTGATTTTTCCATATATATTATAACTTGTAATTACTTGCAGTCCATATAGAAATTATTTAAAACATAGATTTTTATTTTTTGAGTTTTCCATTTGGTATAGTTATTTAATCCATTTTAGAAACTTAACACTTTTGTTTGCTTTAAGATTTTTTGCCACAGATTAAAAGATACAATATATATTGTAACTTGTAATTACCTCAGTCTATATAGAAATAATTGTTTTTTGTTTTTTGATTTTTTCATATATATTATAACTTGTAATTACTTGCAGTCCATATAGAAATTATTTAGAACTTAGATTTTTGATTTTTGATTTTTTGATTTTGTATAGTTATTTAATCTATTTTAGAACCTTAACACTTATGTTTTTTTAATTCATTTTAGAAACTAAACACTTTTGTTTGCTTTAAGATTTTTTGCCACAAAGTAAAAGATACAATATATATTGTAACTTGTAATTACCTGTAGTCTATATAAAAATAATTGATTTTTGTTTCTTGATTTTTCCATATATATTATAACTTGTAATTACCTGCAGCCCATATAGAAATTATTTAAAACTTAAATTTTTGTTTTTTGCTTTTTCCATTTTGTATGGTTATTTGTTTTGATTTTTTTTTTTCAATTCTCTTTTTCATATTGTTTTACGATTTTTCCATTTCTAATTTTGCATTTTGATTTA
Organism: Sequoia sempervirens; assembly: GCA_007258455.2. Lineage (NCBI taxonomy): Eukaryota > Viridiplantae > Streptophyta > Pinopsida > Cupressales > Cupressaceae > Sequoia > Sequoia sempervirens. Next base: position 9,940 of record VDFB02372643.1, read on the forward strand.
CAGATTGAATCGAGAAGCTCACTTTATTAAGTATAATTATTTTATCTGAAAAGAAAAATGTAATCCTTCATCGACTTAAAAAAGATTTCAGAATTTTTTTAAAAAAAATTGGTTCGCTGATATTATTATTAAGAAATAAATAAAAGATACCAAAAATCCATGTTTTTTGGTCAAATCCCTAGCCCCATCTTATAAAATAAAAAAATCTTAATTTAAATCGAGTGCGAAAGTTTTCACTGGATTTCTCATCGTGTTAAGAGCAATAGAGGTTGTGCAACCTATTGACTATTCACAAGTATATTCCTATAGAAATAATTGAATTATATTAACATGAATATTTTTTTATATGGTGGATTATAATATTATAAGAGTATTATTTAATTTATATATTTGATTTTTAGTTGAGCTATTACAAATAGAAGAAGTTAATAGGTCAAAATCAATAGTTGAATGTGATTTAAAACACATTTTTGATATTTAAATCCTCTTATGATATTATCCAAACAATTGGATTATACATTTGATTTTTGGTTGAGTTGTTGCATGGATATCAACATCTATGTCATTATATAACATAATCGTTTCTTACAACAGCATGAGTAAACATACATCTAAACCAAAAATCATCCTTGCCCAAATGATGACATACTAAAAGATCTCATCCATCAAAATCACCTAAAAATTGACTCTCACCCAAACACGCCTCTGAAAACTTCAACCTTGATAGATAGCTTTTGAATTCTCAGATATGATACCTAATGATCTTGTTTGGTGCTTTTGAATATCAATTTCTAGGGTTTTTGAAATTTTCATTTTGGTAAATCTTCTGAATCGAGCATGAAAACTTTGTTTCAACTGGAAAACCTATTACTAGCAATCACACCTTGGTGTGCAATGGGTATGCCAAAGAATTGTGGAAGATCAATTCCAACAAAATTGGTCTATTTTTTGCATACATTTGTGCAGTACATGAGGTCAACTGGTAGGTCATTTAGAAAAATGATGTTTCTTGTGCAACAAAGGTCTCAATAGAGAAATGATAGCTACAAATCAACTATGCATCCTCTTATAGGAATCCAAACACAACTGAAACAAAACCTTTCAATGAGGAAGATAATCAAACTCCATTACCAACAAGCTCATGTTATTTTTGAAATAGAGAGAGCGAGACAAAGAGGGAGAGATAGGGATAAAAGAGGAAGAGATAGAGGGGGGAAGAGAGAGATACATGTGTGCTTCAGCTTATGTTTTCTAATGAGAAAAATTATAATGTTCACCACTTTCCAAAAATGCCTCTTAATAAGGGGATTGTCTACTGATCCAACTCCCATGACTTGAAATCTATAGTCGATATTAGCAAAATGTTTATAATCATTGCTAGATAGAATTCACAAATGTAATAATAAGAAAATTATAACTATATAGAAACCATCCAGAGAGGGAGAGATAAAGTGATATAGAGGAAGAGGGAGAGGGGGAGATAAAGTGATATAGATGGTGAGATAGATTGATAGAGAAATAGAGATATAAGGCTCAGGTATAGAGAGGGGGGGAAGAGTTAGAGAGACAAATAGATAGATAAAAAAATAGAGAGAAGTAGAGATAGACAAATAGAGATGGACAAAGGGAGAGAGGGAGAGTGGAAGAGAAATAGGGGAGAGATAGAGGTAGATGGGAAGAGAAAGGGATAGAGAGGGGTAGAGTTAGTAGAGAAAGATATGGATAGAAAGAGATAGAGAGAGGAGTGAGATAGAAATATAAAGATAGAGATATAGAGTAGGAGAGAGATGGAGTGTTAGTGGTGGAAATGAAATGCTTAGTTGAACATATTAGAGTATAGATAAATAGGGGTATTAAAAATTATAAAAAAAGAGATATGTAGGATATATGGTGAAAACAAGGGAGTGATTTAATATGAATGGTATACTAGGTGGTGTCATAGAAGTAGAAATTCAAAAAAAACCATGGTTAATATTTAGTACCTAGGTTTTGACAAGTTTCCCATGGGGTCAAGAGAACTTTTCTTCTTTCATCTTGGGGCAAGGAGGGATGAGATTGCTTGAATTGTGTCTAATGGAATTCTATCAAGAGTATAGACATGTTATATGTGGATTTGATATAAGGCTTGGTTTACCACAAGCTGTCTCAAAAGTCTCCTTGTTTCGGCATGTGGATTTCATACACCAAGATAAGACCTAAAAGTTCAAATTTTCCTTTTAATTAAAGTTTCCACAATAGAGTTTCATACATCATTTGGCATGTTTGATAAAAAATCACCTTTACCTTTTTATATATTTTTGAAAAATCTTAAACACATACTTTCACATGAAATACTATTCATTTTATCCCACAGTACACTTTACGTATAATCCATTATAAGAACTAAACCTTTGTTTGTCATAATCCTCCTATCAAATTCTTCACAACATTTAAGGTAAGTGAAGAGGTTTAATATCTCTCGGTTGGATTTCTTTTACTCAATAGAAACTTTTGAATATCATCTTGTGTGTTTGATTAGTCATATCTTTTCATCAGATCATACATCTTGATCATAATGTAGATCTTTTCATATTGGTCATAAATTATGTCATAGATTGATGTGATGGTACTTGTAATGCTATTCTACTCAAGCATGGATTATCCTTCAATTTGTGTGATGTTTTACCAAATTCAATTGTATAGTTTTTTGAGTCATATTCATGAGCATGAATGGCACACTTAATAGTCATGACATGCTCACAAGGATGAAGCATTGAGGCTTCCCAAGTGGTACCAATCCTAGTACTACTCTGACGCAAGCTCCCTTAACCATGGAGTTTTCCCCCAATATCAAGTCCACTTAACTTGCTACCCCATCTACTATGGATTATCATATTTTTTGACCATTTCTAACATTGTAAATTTTAGCCATTTGTTTTCTTTTTCTTATTGCTAATTTTGAATATGTACTTTTATAGGTAAAAAAATAGAGCTATAAAATACAAGGTCAAGAAAGTATATTGTAGACATGTGATTACAAGTAAATTAAAATTAAACTCGAACTTTAATATTTGTAAAAGCTAATACATACATTTTAATTTTCTTGTATTGATTGAATAAGTACAAAACATAAAGTAATTGAAAGATGCAAACTTAAGGAAAATTAGAGTCAAGTAAATTACATTATCTACCAAAATAAACTATGTTTCAAATAAAACAAAGCAATTAAATTTTAGCAATACCAAAAGAGTTCAAGTTACAAGTCAAGTCAATGTAAAAGAATATTTATTTACTATTAAAAGATAAAGAAAAGTTACATCAAGTGGTTAATACAATGGGTTTTCATTGTGAAGGCCCAAGTTCAAATCATCAAAGAGACATTTATGGTAGAATTCTACGCGGTGATTCGTGGTCTTCCATTGATAACTTCTAATAAAGATTTATGTGTTGTTCTCTAAATATTAATAATGATCTAAGAAACTAGGTGTTGTGTTGCTCATAAGAAGCTAGATATTAGAATCAATTAGCTTAGATCCCTGTTTGAGCTATAGTTCTAGACTATCAAATATATATTTTTAAATTCATAACAGTATTTTCTTGGAATATGTTGTGAAAATTCATAGACCACCGATTGTTGAACATGGGTATATATTTCTTTACACATCCTATATCTAATCATGATCTAATGTTTTAAAGTTTCTAAAAGATCATCTCTATTATTTGGGCTCATTCTTGGTGGCACACCATCTTTTCCCTCTTTCGAACTCAGCTGCACTTTTTTCATCTATGTGGACCCCACAGACAACAAAAGATGATCCACAACTTTGGAAAGATGAAATTAAAGTTTAATGCAATGCTGATTTATGTTAAGTACTTTTTGTTTTGGGGAAGGATGTATTCATTTCTGTAATAACCCTGCATAAAATCAGGCATCCTACCCAAAACATTGGCAGCAAAGTTGTCTCAGAGAGCTCTTTTCTTCCTTTCCTTGTTGGGAACATAATTGGAAGCGTAAGGCCGATTTTGTTCGTGTACTGGGCAGGAAAGGAGGATGATACATCTATGATCTCTTACCTGCTCATGTTCTAAGGAAAATTTCATATTTTGAGCACATGAAATCAAGAAACTATTGTCTCTGCCAAATGGGTTCTGAGGTAAATAGTCCATGCTATACCAATCACAATCACTCAGATAACTTTGTTCCTCCTTTAAATGATGATAACTTTGTTCCTCCTTTGAATGAGATTTTGAATCATGATGCCTCCTTAATCACTGTGGCAGAAAATGTCAACAATGGAATTTTCCAGGAAATCCCATTGCAAATTGCTCAGTGTTTATTGGCATCTGTGATTGCCAGCGGTATAAGCTCCCTTTCTGACGCTTTTCATCTCGCTCGGACTTCGCTCTCTCTACCTGTTTAACCCCATCATCCTCTTGCTTTTTCACGCACCACACTTCTTCCCTTCATTGAACATCTAATCTTTCAAATATGTGTAACTCCAATTTAAACAGCTAAGATGTATGGTGGAATTGTCCACAGTGGATGCTGCAGCTAGCCCCCTTGCTCGGTGGAGAAAGCTGTCTGCTCTAGTGGAAGCAGCCTTTCATTCTCGAATACCAGAATGGCCCTCTGTTTACCATGAAACCCATTCTCAATCTTCCACGCATTTAACTTCTACGCAGCGTGCCATTGTCGATGATTTTGTGCAGTGATTGGGAATGGGAGACAGGAAGCAGGGCTCTTCCTCTGTGTCCGCCTGGTGGAAGACAACAGAGGCCTACAAAGGCTCTGCCCCTTCCCAGTCAAACTAAGACCAAACATTAAACTTGTTCTCTCGGAAAGTCATTGAAAGGAAATGGCATTGTCGTGCTGGTGAAGAGTGCTATGGAGTAGAGTACAGAGCTCTGTCGCCGCCTGAGAAGACGAAAAGAAATGGCGAGGTGGAGTTAAGTTACGGGAACAGCGGCGGGTTACTAACGATGATTTTGAGGCAAATTTCAATGGTCTCAATCTGAATGGTCATCGTGCATGCCTTTTCTGAATCTGTACACCATCAAACACGGGATAAATACGACCGAGAAAATTAACAGTTATGATGATTTCAATCGTCTCCAGTAAAGAGTGAACCGTTGATTATGAATTTTAGCTCGGGCTCTTTCAAATTGGATACGCCTTCGGCGTAAAAAATATCACGATCACTGTAATCTAAAATCATGGTGGATGTTGGGGCAAATTGATAAAAATACAGGTAAAATGGAGCTTTCTAAGAATGGACTGTGGCCACATGACAACATGTATTGAGGTAATATCTGAATCAAATGTCTATTTCTTGGTCAAAACAGACAGACGCTTCATGAAGGCGTGACATTTAGATTTTGCATGCCTAAGAGTTTCAGTACAGCTGGGGAATCTGGAGGCCTTTGGCCCCTACGGAACAGTAGAACATTTCTTATCCATGATCTTATAGGCCAAAAGGTCTTCTCTTTGCAGGGGTTATCAGGTTTATCTGGAACTCTACTTTTCTGTAACTGTACCATCTGGCCCACAAATTTTCTATCAAAACTACTCCAATGGAGGTATATTCAATAGGTATCTCTCAAACAAACTCTACATAATATTTGGAGGTAGATGGTGACTTTAATGCTTGTTATAAAGTATTTAAATGAGAAGAAAAGGGGTTACTTTTGGGGCAATTTCATTTTTAAGTCATTTGTAACTTTAATTAGAAGTATTTTTCTTGTGGATGGCATGTCATTTTGAATAATTCAGTATTTTTTAATGAAAAGCTTATATATAAATGTGTAGAGACATATAGTCAAATGTTCAAAAAGTAGGTGGCATGAAATCATGTTCCAAAGTTAAAGTGGGAGAACCTTAAACATCAAAACACAAACATGACTAAATCAAAATGTAATTATAATAATTTTTTTTTCAAAAAATTGATATAATGGTCATTGTGCTTTGCTCATTGACGTGGGGTTGGATTGTGGCCTCTTTTATTGAAGATCCAATGTTTACTCAATTAAAGAAAATCCTCTTTCTTTATGAATTTATGTGGTTTATGGATTATAATTTTACATGATTTTGTTAGTATTCGGTGGATGAACAAATCATTTATTGATGTCATGATGATGTAATATTTAGTTCTTGAACTCAAGTTTGTTAAGACAAGATTGAGTTTTTGGTAATTTATTTAAGTAAAAAAAATAACATTCATTTTAATGAATTTGAGAAGAATTTGATTGTTTTTGCCTAATTACATATTTGTTCTCCTAAGAAATAAGTATAATCTTACAATTGAAAAGATTCAAAATAAAAAATAAAATCATGTGTAAATTAAAAAAACTCATAACTTGTCACGGTGTGGAAAGTGTCTCCTACTTATCAAATGATGACTTAAAGAAGCTCTATGATGAATAGTTCATAAAACACAACACTTGCTAAAGTTTTTTACAAATGGAATAGCAAGTTGGACTTTGGCCGTGGGGAAAACTCCATGGTTAAGTATGCTTGAGTTGGAATTGTATTGAAATGGGTGACCTCCCAAAAAGTCCCAATGCTTTCCTTCTGTATCACCTAATGCAATGAGTGATGTCATTCATTCTCATGAGAAATAAATTCGTGTGAATACTACATATGAAAAATGGGTCAATGAATTTGCTACTTATTGACTAAAAGAAGAACAACAATGTGAACTACTCTAATGAAATATGGATCAATAAGGAATTTGTTGACCCCTTCTAAAGGCAAAGTCAAGTTTTGAATAGGGGACGAGTAAGAAATGGAAGAAGTTGCGGGTGGGGAGGATGGTGAAAAAGATAAAGATGCTAACAATCAAGGAGATGACTAGGATGAGTGGGGCTGCAGTTAGTTTGAGGAGGATAAGACCCTATTGGATCTTCAGTTGAAAGCCTGCCAATCAGCTAGCGCCTGTAATCAGTTTGGTGTTTTGTCAAGGCTTCAGTCAAGAGGGGTCATGTCTACTCTAGTTTGGGAAGGGGTTTGTGCAAGGGCTTTCTCCTTACCCCTATTCCAAAGACTGCAATAGATTACCCTATTTTGGTTTCAATGCAGAATTTATCCTTTGCATCCGTTCTAGAGTCATTTGAGAGGGCTTGTGCCCAAAGAACTATGATGGTTCTGGTAGGATATGGGTGGATGGTGTTTGTCTAACACTAGCCTTTGGTAGGAGCATTTAGCAAGGTCTAGAGTGCCTTCTCCATGCAAGAATAATTTGAAGGGGATGACTGCAAATGTTGGGGTCAACCTGGCGGCTCTTGTTCTTGATGGTACAAATCCTTGCCAGGCCATTGCTAGGTCTTCTTTTCCCAATACATCTTCGCTTTCCTATTCCTTTTCTTTAGAGTGTTGTGATCTATGACTCTGATGCTATTGTTGATAGGGTTGCCTCCAAGTTTTGGAACTCACTCATTGGTAAGTTCTTCAGGGCTAGACCAAATATCGACGTATTCAAGGTTTAGGCAAAGATAAAATGATGTTTGCCATAGTTAGATTGCTATATTTTCTTTGTGGAAGGGCTTTGTTCTGATACCCTTTCCGAATCCCAAATATTGTGCTAGAATCCTCTTTATTGTTCCTTGGTTTCTTATAAAATTTTGGCTTTTTCTCAAAATTTGGCATTTGAGTTTTGATTTTGGAGAAGGAATACTTTAAGGAGGTCTTCGTTTGGGTTAGGCTACGCATTTTGCCTTCAGAATTCTAGGAGGAGGTTTTGGACGATATAATTAATTTGTTTGGGTAGCTTATTTCCCTTAATTTAGTGATCAAGTCTAAGAAGTGATCGGTAATTTTATGTTAATGTGATTTTTGTTATAGTGCTCCTTTCTTCGATCACTCTATCTTCTAAGTTTGGTCCCTAGGTTCAATATATATTTTTTCAAGATTATTTCATGATGTCATGAATGTTACAGTGTAGGTCATTTTATGAAAGGTTGCACAATTAATTAGAGGAACCAACTTTTTGGCAATAGATTAGTGTCTTCACACATTCACACCTCTATGGAGGCACGTTTGGCTCATAAGGGAAAATAGGTTGGCCCTTCTTTCAGTTAGACTCCTATAGATCATGTGTCACTTGATGTGGTTTTGGGTGGTGAATCCCAAAGCCATGGGCTTGGGCCTCAGATGGCTTCCCGCCTCATTTTCAATAAAAAGGGTGATGAATGTGGGGGAGAGGCATGCTAGTAGCCCCTTGTCCCCCTCTTATTCTAGTCTAGCTTTAAGAACTAGGAGAATAGCCAAGAAGAAATCCTACACTACCAAGTTGGTGGACAAGGCTATGTTAGGGTCTAGAGCTCCCTTAACCACTTTGTCTTTAAGCCACCTTGAGCTTGTTATTATTTGCCTCTTCTTGGGTTTTAGTACTCAATGTATTATTTTCTACTCCCTCTTGAGAGTTGTTGCATGTTTGTTGTTGGATTACAACATAAGTGTTGTTTGTTCCTTGTTATGTTGTGGCTAATGTCAATTTGACTTCTTTATTTTTTTGGTTGTAAGAGATTTAGGACCCTTTCAAAACCTTACTTTTACCCTTTATAAAAAAAGAAACCTCATCTTTTGCTACATCAATTGCTCACATATAACCAAATTCCTTTAAAACCCTGTAGTTCTTGTAAATAGGAAGTTATATCTTCCCACTGAGAGATTCAAAAATCTCTCCTCCTATTATTATTTCCTAAACAAAAATTCTATTAAGTGATATTGTTAATGAGTTCGTTTTCTTTTTAATTTATTGCTTATGCTTATCCCTTTTAGTTATATGATATGAACTCAGTCAAAAACCAAACCCCATGTATAGATTATATGAATCTCAAAATTCTCAATATATGCTACTGGGAATGAATGTCACCTTGTTAACTATTGTGATAGGTCAAATTTGGGTGCTAGAAAATGAGCAGCAAACAAAGTAATGCAAAATACCTTCAAAAACAACCTACACCTCAAGATTAGCCTAGTTGGAATCAACACAAAACAAAAACAACAAATGAAACCTTTTTACCTTGCGTCGAATCGATCCTTTGGTTGGCCCTTCGATCTTCGATGTTGTATGCTCCTTGGATGGTAAGATGCAAGCTAGATGATGATATGATAATTGATGCAAGTGGGTGCAAGCATGAAAATGGCTAAGTATGGATTCTAGGAAAAATTTGCAAGAGTTTGGCTACAATGCATGATCTCTCTAAAATGAGAGAAAAGAGGGGGTATTTATAGAGATTTTAGAAATCTCTATGGAGATGGACGGTCAAGATTGAGCCACCAAGATCAAGATGCAGGGCCAAGGTGAGTTGAGAACTCACAAGCCCTCACATCTTGACATGTGGCAAGTGATATGGCTTAAAAGGGGTGATGTGTACATGAGGTGGAAGGATAGTACATGACATGGAGAGGGTACATAGTACCTTGGGATTGGGACAAGATCTCCTCATAAAGGAGGTACTTGTCCCCATGTGGTGAGAGGACAAGTGGGGTAAAAATTCCTCAAATATTCTCATGGAAGAGAGAAGAATTTAAATTCTTCAAATGCATTGGGGGATTAAATGTGAATTAAAAATTCACATGGGGAATGGAGATGCCTTGTTCAAAAAGAGAAAGCATTTAATAGGGTTGACATGAAGTGATTAAGGTTGTGCACTTGATTAGACCAATTAATGACATATTAGAAGAGGGTTAGATTTCACATGTGACTTGATATGACAAGTCAAAGATCACATGGGGAAGAGAAAAATGAATTTAATATTCCTTGGAAGGATAAAAGGAATTAAAAATTCTTGAGAGGTTGATTAGGCTAGTTAATGAAGGATTAGAGGAGGGTTAGGTGGCTAAGAGAGATTAGAGGCCAACTTGCCAAAGTTGGAGGATGACACATCCTAATGATGCGATTGGAAGATGAATTAGGATTAGATAAAAATGATGGAGGATGTGACATAAAGGGAATTAAATTCAATTGATGAAAAAGAGGATTAAATGGATAAGGTATTTATTTATTAATTAAATACTTAGGGATTTGGCAAATTAAAGATATTAATTAAATAATAGTGATATTACTTAATTAATGCAAATAAGGGATGCTTAGATAAAAGGGGATAAATTTGGATAAATTAAGTGTCCAAATTTAGGTGTCTACATTTTTCCCCTCTTTGAGATGGTGTTATGAAGTAGCATCATTTCAAAGAATATTAAAACATAGAACCTAGAAGAAGATGGTTAGATTGGGAAAGATGCCCCAGTCATTCAAAGAAGTGACTACAAAGGAAGATGATGGGGGTGAAGATGAAAGTTAGGGATTGAGGATGCCCCCTCGAGGGGACATGCAGGTTCAAGAGAACATGGGTGTGCTCTCGAAATGGAGGAGGTGATCTTGGGAGATGAAGAAGATGATGCAAAGGCGACAGGAGATTGGGAGGGGAGAGTGATGAAGGATCAATGGATGGGGGGGATTTTGATAGATAGATGAGAGGATGAATGGATGGGGGGGATTTTGATAGATAGATGAGAGGATGAAGATGAAATGCAATCCAAATGCAATTTTCCATCGTTGGAGCACTGATTTTTGCTATAGCATAAGACACAAGATGCCAAGGTATGAAGAACCAAGGCGGATTAGTGTCTAATGCATAAAACAAACACATCAAACATGAAGGCTATCCCAACACCCCAAAGTCACGATGACCTTGGTCGGGCCAGGTATTGGGATAACCACAAGCACACGAGGATGCCCCAGCGTAACACAAGACCTCAGAGATCTTGGTGGGTACTACGTGGGACAACCGCGAAGACAAAGAAAAGATCAAGATACACCTTTATGTTCACTAGTCAAAGCACACCATGATATGATGGATCAAGGCGACTGTGACAAGTGATGATAAGGAGCTCAAATGATAAAAAAAAATCCAAAAGCATCAAAATATCGCAATCAATTTCAAACATCCTTTGCCATAGGATCATAGGGATGGATGGGATTGATGAGGTCTGGTAGGAAGGATGCATCTTGTTGAGACCGATGATGGATACTAAACTGAAAGACCGATATGACGTAGGATATTCGGAACTGATTGGATCTGATGATACAAGTGGATCTCGTTTGTTAAGAACTAGCTATATAAGGGCATAACTTGATGACATGACACAAGATAGGAGAATGACACATCCTAGCGACCTAGGGGATTGAGGGCCGATCAAAGATTAGCCTTGCCTACGTGGAAGCACAGAGCCCTCATAGTTCGATAAAAGGCTGACGACAGACCATGATGGAGATTTTGATGGATGATAAAGATAGGATGGAGAATAGGAGAAAAGTGGACAATATAGATCGATGATGGATGGAACCCCAGGGGTGGATCAAGTGATCGACCTTGCCTACGTGAAAGTGCAGGGGCAACATAGTTCGAGGAAAGGCCAAAGACAAGTGATGGATGAAAGATGATGAGATAACCTTAGATAAGGGGATAAAATCATTGGATCGACACGATGGGACAAGATAGACTTATTGGATTAGACAGGATGATGGTGATCATGAAGCTCAGGAATGGGATAGTTATCTAGAGATGAATTGGGAGGATGATAGGATGGATAGATGAATGATTCCTGGAACTAGAAGATGAAGGTTTCAAATAGATGAAAGATTACTCAGAGCGAGTAAACGATTGATCGGGATTGTTGAATGAGAGTTTAAAATGATAGAAGGAGGTTTGAAATGGATGAATATTTACTCGAAACGAGTAAACGAATGATTAGAATGGATGAAGGTTTGAAATAGAGGAATGCTCATTCGAAACGAGTGAATGGATGAATTAGGACAAAATTGAATAAGATGGAGGGAGGGATCTTAAGATTTGTTTCGATGTCCAAAGATCTTGACTGCAGATGGACTAAAGCTCAGATTAGGGTTTTGGTTAAGCTCATATTGGGATTAGATTAAAGCCTGGATTAGGATTGGATTGAATCCTAAAATGATTGGAGAATGTGATGGGATTGATTCTACAACAAGTTCTGGAGTTTAAGGGACATAAGGTGTTGACAATCAGATTTTTCCAGATTTGGCAAGTTTCAAAAATTGTCAAATTTTGCCATTTTAGGAAACTTCACAGTCAGACATTTGAGGGTCTAGTTTTTTCCCAAAAAAATACCCAAAACAAAGATAGGATGAATTTCCAACTAACATCTCAAATTTGAGACAAGAATTTCAAGTTAGTTACAAATGATTTTTCAAAATACTGAAAAAAACACTAAATTGCGATTTTGAGGGTCAAGATGAAAGTTTGAGGCCCTAAAAATGTGGCGAAACGGGATCCAAGGGACATAACGCAACCACTCATAAAATTTCAGCTCAAATGGACACCCGAGTTAAAAGTTATGGCCTTCGGAAGTTTCAACATAAAAATCAAAACTCTTGAAATGAAGTCTAGATGATTGGGATGGATGACCCGATGATGGAGGAGGTGATTTTGGTGATGAAATGATGATCCAAAGAGGGGAAAAATAAACTAAAATAAATAAAATAAAGTTGGAAGGGCGAGTCCACCCACGGATAGGGCGGGTCAGCCCATGGACTGGGGCGGGTCCACCCAAGGATCCGGGCGGGCCGCCCGAGGACGACCCAGGCAGGTCCGCCCATGGACTGGGGCGAGTCCACCCAAGGATTCGAGCGAGTCCACCTGAGGACGACCTGGGCGGGTCCACCCAAGCCGGGGCGAGTCCGCCCAAGGATCCAGGCGGGTCCGCCCGAGGACAACCTGGGTGAGTCCGCCCGAGCTGGGGTGGGTCCGCCCAAGGATCCAGGTGGGTCTGCCCACGGACGACTCGGGCGAGTCCGCCCAGGTCGGGGCAGGTCTGCCCACAACCGAGAGGGAGCTCGCTCAGACTAGGGTGAGGTCAGGGATCCGGCAAGTGGATAGAGGAAGATGGCGCAAAAGAAGCGGAAGTGATGATGACGAGGTAGATGGCATTGGATTGCATGGAGAGTAGCCTATAGCTAGATACCAGTGACAAGGGATTATGAGATGGGATGAGGAGAGAGGATGGGGGGAGGAAAAAGATTATTTGGATGGATTGGATAAAAGGATAAGGAGATGAAGATAGGAAACTGAAGGGATTGCTCTGATGGGATGAATGATGTCTCCAAGGACTATGTTACATAGGAAGATAAATGCCCCCACTCTAGATATGTCATGTATAATGAGGCATGAGAGATGGAAGATGGGAAAATGAAGGAGATAACTGGAGGAGGATAGGATGGGTGATTAAGGGATATGATAGAGCATGGGTGAAGGGAATGTATACCAAGAGGTGTCCAAAGCATGCATAGATAGGTGCCCCTATTTTTTTTATCAAGATCACAAGAAGGATGGAGGGACGGGATAAATGAGATATGCCAAGCAGGATGTGTAAGATAGGCAGGATGGAGGGGATGAATGAAGAGGGCGTATAGCAAGAAGACGGGTGCATAGATGGAAGCGTAGCAAGAAGCATAGCGGATGGAGGGAACGCATATCAGGAAGCTTCCCCCAAGTGCAGATGGGGATTTACACATGACGCCTGTTTGCCAGGTTTTCATCATGGTACTTATCCAAGGCGCTTGTTTTCCAAGTTTTCACCATTGGACGAATTGTTTATCTTTACTATTTTATTTTTTTATTTTATTTTTTATTTTTTTGATTTTTTTTTGACTTTTGGATTTTTGAACTTTTTTGGATTTTTGGACTTTTTTGGATTTTTGGATAGTACGGGGATGAAAATGGGTAAGGATAGGGAGAATAAGCGGATTTAGAAGACATGCGATAAGGATATGGATGAAGGACTCAAGCATCAAGTTCCATACGAGGTATTAAGAGCTCATGTTCGAACCGATTGTTGGATGTTGGTACAACCTTATTAGGAGAAATGGATTATGCAAAAGGATGAATTAGAGGGATTTGATGGGGGAGATATGTGGGGTAATGGATGGGATGCTGAAAAGGGGATGGATAGAATGATGGAGTGGATGTGTGATGGGGAGATGTGTTCAGGACCAACATTGGCACATATGGTGATGGATGTGGAAAGATCATAGGATGAATGGATGGAGAATGTGGGGATAATGGAGGAGATGGAATAGTGAATTTTGGGACATAGGGACCCGAAACAGACTTAGAAGATGAAAGGGGGGTATGATTAGCTTTTGGATTAGCAACTTTGGATGTTCTTACAGATTTTTCATTTGATGGCATTGCATCTTTTTTCTTTGGGATCCACATGGTTTTGGTTTTTGCTTTAGTGGGCCTTTGTGGCTAATGGGTTTGATTTGGATTTAGATTTTTCTTCTCTTCACCATGTCTTTTAGAGGGGACATGGGGAGCCTTAGATTCATGTGGACATTTGGATTTATGTAGTTTTACTTTAGCATCCAAAGTTCTTTTATTAGCAATGGGATGGGTGTGAGGAGATGGACGATGTGGAGCAATGGAGGTAGGAGTATGGGGATTACATGTAGATGGAGGATGTTTAGGTATGCGCCTTTGTTGATCCTAATTATGGGATATGCGAGAGGGATTTTTATGATGGATGACATGGATAGGTGTTAAATGGATGAAAGGATGAGATGGAGGAGGTGATCTTGGGATATACGGACCCAAGATGGATGGAGTAGATGGAGGATGGGAGATGGTGGATGGAGGGATGTAAGGACCCAAAATGGATGGAGCAGATGAAGGAGGAATATGGACAGTTGTTTTGAGGTGATACAATAGAGGAGGTGGGATGGCAGCATATGATCTAGCGGAGTGATGGGAAGAGCCAGAAGTTCTTTTGGAAAAGGCTCGTTGAGGACATCTAGAGGTTGTACCAACATCTTTAGATTGTGAGTCTTGGGAAATAGATCCAAGACCTTGCATGCATATTTGTTCTTTGACTTGGATGGGCTCTAAAATACCTTGATCATGAAGGCCAAGACCTTTTCCTTGATAGTTCATGTTCTTGAGCATGCGATCCATGATAGGATTTGTGTTATTCTAAAAACATGATGCGAGTACGTTATTAGGTGGAGGATGATGGGTGGTAAATACACTATGTTTTTCTTCTGCGAGGAGGCCACCATGGAAGAATGTGAGAGTACCAAGGGAATATGCAAGCGATGTGGGGATAGTAGTTTTAGGCGATGATGGGGGATCATAAGAGGGAGATGATGGGGTAGCAACATTTGGATGGGTGGTATTAGGAGAGGGATTAGGGGATATGATAGGATCTGGATTTGGGGTAGCGGGCTCATGCGATGGAGATGGAGATGGAGTGTTGGGATCTTGAATGACAAGGGGATCATGGAATGGAATGGATGGGGGACTGTGATCTTGAGGTGGACTAGATGGGATGGTAGGATCTTGATTTGGAGAAGGGGATATGTAGGCATGCTTTGACTCATCGTGTGCAGGAGGCATGATAATGGAGTCTTGGTGGGACTCTTTAAGTGGGGAGGATGGAGGGATGGAGAATTCAATGCAGTCATCAGAATGGATTTTAGTGACACTAGGAGTGGCAGAAGTGGATTGGATTTGGGTGTCGTCGATGGATTCGACGACTCTTGGAGTAGGAAGTGGGTGTTCAATGGATTTAGTAGATGTGATGGTAGGAGATGGGGACTCGGTGGGTTCAGAGGATGTGATGGTTTTGACAGTTTGAGTGGTGCTAAGGGTGGTATCATCAATGATAGGTGTTGGGTGGAGAAGGGTCTCATCACTACTAACGGTGGATGATGGGTTGGGATGGCATGAGTCTACAACTTCAAGGTGTAGAGTGGGAGATGTCTTCTTTGTTATAAGTCCTTGGAGAACTTATGGAGTGAGGAACTTGCATACTCTAGGTTTGGATGGTGAGGTAGGAGTGGATGAAGGATTATGGGTTGGAGGGGGATTAGGACTAGAGATTGGTGGACTAGGATTAGATAGGGGAATGGGATTGGATGCAGGACTGGGAATAGATGGGTGATTAGGTGAAGGGTTAAGATAAGGGTATTGGCATGGTGAATTAGGACACAAGGATGCAGGTGGTGGATTGTAGTAAGGGTATGGGGATGGTGGATTAGGATGAGAAGATTGAGGTGGTGAATGGAGATAGGGAACTGCAGATGTCGGATTAGGATAAGGATAGGTTGGTGTGGATGTTGGATTAGAATAGGAAGGTGTGAATGTAGGATTAGGGTGAGCAGATTGGTGTGGAAGATTAAGGTAGTGGGTATATGCAGATGAAGGATTGAGGTAGGAGGATGTGGATGGGGGATTAGGATAGTGGTATTGTAATGGAAGACTAGGATAAGAGGATGATGTAGATGAAGGATATGATGGATATGATAGGTATCCCTTGTCATAGGTAGGATAGGGAGCATGATCAGGCATGGATGAAGACATAACAGGATAACTCAAAGGGATGATTGGATTTTGGAAAGTGGGTGGAGAAAACTTACTAGCAATGATGGTGTCAAGGGGATCTATGTCACATTCTTCTTGATCGACAAGACTTTCGTTATCGTTCTGGATGTAATTAGGGTTTCCCTTGACCACTATTGATGGAGGATAAGGATTCATGATGGTGAAAGGATAAAGAGGATGGATAAATATTTTGGATGGAAATGGACTAAAGCTCAAATCGGGATTTAGGTCAAGCTCAGATTAGGATTGGACTAAAGCTCAGATCAAGATTTAGGTTAAGCTTAGATAAGGATTGGATTAAAGCTCAGATTAGGATGATTGGATGATGCGATGGGATTGATTCTAATGATTGGATTTGATTATCAAAGGATGATTACGACACCTAATTTGCTTCGAGATGGAAATAGATTGATTGGGTCGAAGGTGATTGGATAGGGATGCGATTGGATTGGATAAGATCGATTGATGGTTGAATGATGGATTGGATAGGATGATGAAAGGGACTGCAAACCTCGTTAAAAGATTACCCTAGGTGACTTAGGATACTGATTGATCGGATTAAAGGATAAATGTATGATTGCGGCACCAAATCCACTTTGAGATTGAAAATGGATTGATTGGGATGGTGATGATGATTAACTTAGGATGGATGACAATCCTAAGAGGGTGTTGATGATGACCATCAGATTAGATACTTTGGTCAATTTGGATAATAACCCGAAACGAAGTTCAGGGGATTTGGATGGGGAAAACAATGATTTGATTTGAGAAATGGATGAACGAATACTCAAAACGAGTAAACGACTACTCACAACAAATGAATGATTCTCGAAACCAGAAGATGAAGGTTTGGAATAGCTGAAAGATTACTCAGAATGGATAATATATTACTCAGAACGAGTAAACGATTGATTAGGACTATTGAACGAGAGTTCAAAATGATAGGAAGGAGGTTTGAAACGTTTATTTAGAATGAGTAACTGGATGATAGGAATGATAGAATGAGAGTTTGAAATGATAAATGAAGGTGCGAAATGGATGAACGTTTACTCAGAACGAGTAAACGGATGATCAAAATGATAGAACGAGAGTTCAGAATGATGAAAGGATGTGTTAAATGGATGAGCGTTTACTCAGAATGAGTAAACAGATGATTGGAATGATAGAAAGAGAGTTCGGAATGATGAATGAAAGGATGTGTTAAATGGATGAACGTTTACTCAGAACGAGTAAACGAATGATCAGAATGATAGAAAGAGAGTTCAAAATGATGAAAGGATGTGTTAAATGGATGAACCTTTACTCAGAACGAGCAAATGGATGATCATAATGATAGAACGAGAGTTCAAAATGATGAAAGGATGTGTTAAATGGATGAACATTTACTCGGAACGAGTAAACAGATGATCGGAATGATAGAACGAGAGTTCAAAATGATGAAAGGATGTGTTAAATGGATGAACGAATACTCAAAATGAGTAAATGATTGACCAAAACGGATGAACGACTACTCGGAACGAGTAAATGACTTCCCACAACGGATGAATGATTCTCAAAATGGGAAGATGAAGGCTCAAAATGAATGATAGATTACTGAGAACAAGTAGATGATTGATCGAGATTGTTGAGGAGGGAAGGTATGGCTTCGGAGGAGGGCGGGTATGGTTTTTTGGAGGGGATGTCTAGAGGGGATGCCCTGGTCTCATAAGGGAAGGTTTATGACAGAAGATTGAGAGAGAATGGTAGGGTATGCCCCCCTCGAGGAGGCAGATGGGGAAGGAAAAGGTGCCCCGAGAAACTTCTCAAAAGTATGAAGTGGTATATTTCGTTGGAAAGAGCACAAAAATTTGAGAAGATTGGCGCTTGAATGGAGAAAAACAGGTTAATGGTGTGAAAATGGTGAGGCATATATGGTTGTATGTCAGGTCAGGTCCACCCAAGGAGCAAAAGTTGGTCAAATTCAGCTAAGTAGAGGTCAAGTCCGCCCCTGCATGGGTCAGGTCCGCCCAAGGATGGGTCAGGTCCGCCCCTGGAGAAGGTCAAGTCTGCCTATGGAGAAGGTCAGGTCTGCCCAAGGAGAAGGTGAGGTCCGCCCAAGGAGAAAAAGTTGGTTAAATTTGGATCAAAATAGGCCTGAAAGAGGTTGGTCAACAGGTCAAGTCCGCCCAAGGAGAAAATTTTGGTCAAAATCCACCAAAACAGACTCCAAAGGACTGGTTTTTAGGGAAAATATGCCCCTGGATGAGGGAAAGTCCGCCCAAGGAGCAAAAGTTGATAAAATTAGGTCAAAAAGAGACTACAAAGGACTAGTTTTTAGGGAAAGTCTGCCCCTGGATGAGGGAAAGTCCGCCCAAGGAGCAAAAACTGATGAAATTAGGCCAAAAATAGGCTTCAAAGGACCAGTTTTTAGGGCAAGTCTGCCCTTGGATGAGGGCAAGTCCACTTGTTTGCAAGGTTTGACTTGATTTTTGACAAAAAAAACTAAGGAAAAGGACTCAAAACACAACAATCATCAATCAAAAGACTATGGTTGAGTGAAATAAATCAGATAATCACTGGTTTCGCACAAAGGAGACAATTCATACAACACAAGCCTAAGTCTAGTAGAGGGGTATAGCCAAAAAAGTCCTTTAATATAGGATGAACATGGTTACTAGGGAGTCCTCGATATACACTCGGTACGTGAGGCCCAAACCATGAACACCAACCCGTTACAAGCGTGAGTCAGAAACCTAAAAGGCTCAGACCAACTCTTCACATCATCCCGATGCTTCGCCAATTACAACGTGGTTGGATTGAGGTACAACTTTCGCTCTCCCCCCTTTATATACCCCACCAGTATGCGTGGTTGGAATCGTCCCTTGGGGTGATGAAATCCCCAAGCAGGTCCCACTAAGAAAGATAAAATGGGTAGACTCAAAGGACGGGGTAAGCTACGATTTCTCGTCACCTAGGATCGTTGAATGGCGCAAGGGGATTGGATACGTCAAATAGCTCACCCAAAACACATCATACAAGGTTGATTGACACCTCTTAATTAAACTATGTTCCTAATTAGGGGTTAAAAACCCTAAAAATAGCCAAAAAGTTGCAAAAAAACCAAAATTTCACCTTTTGAAAAAAGTTGTCTAGGGAAAATCCGCCCAAGGAGAGTGCAGATCCAGCTATCTAGGAAAAATCCGGCTGTCTGTTAGGTCGGGTTCGCCTGTCTGTTAGGTTGGGTCTGACCCTCCATGAAATTTTTTCCAAAAAAACAATTTCTGCAATCTGGGGAGGGCAGGTCCGCCCCTTAGGAAGGTCAGGTCCACCTGTGGAGGGCGGGTTCACCTGTCTGTTAGGTCGGGTCCGCCCCTCTATGAAAATTTTCCAAAAAACACTTTCTGCAGTCTAGGGAGGGCAGGTCTGCCCCTTGGGAAGGTCAGGTCTGCCCCTCTATAACTTGTACCTGCAAAAAGTCAAAAAATAGAAAATGTGAAAGTAAGAGACCCGTTTGTGGGTCCCACCGGGCATGCCAGAAATGTGATATGTCGAATTTGGGTGCTAGAAAATGACCAGCAAACAAAGTAATGCAAAATATCTTCAAAAACAACCTACACCTCAAGATTAGCCTAGTTGGAATCAACACAAAACAAAAACAATAAATCAAACATTTTTACCTTACGTCGAATCGATCCTTTGGTTGGCCCTTTGATCTTCAATGTTGTATGCTCCTTGGATGGTAAGATGCAAGCTAGATGATATGATAATTGATGCAAGTGGGTGCAAGCATGAAAATGGCTAAGTATGGATTCTAGGAAAAATTTGCAAGAGTTTGGCTACAATGCATGATCTCTCTAAAATGAGAGAAAAGAGGGGGTAGTTATAGAGATTTTGGAAATATCTATGGAGATGAACGGTCAAGATTAAGCCACCAAGATCAAGATGCAGGGCCAAGGTGAGTTGAGAACTCACAAGCCCTCACATCTTGACATGTGGCAAGTGATATGGCTTAAAAGGGGTGATGTGTACATGAGGTGGAAGGATAGTACATGACATGGAGAGGGTACATAGTACCTTGGGATTGGAACAAGATCTCCTCATAAAGGAGGTACTTGTCCCCATGTGGGTGAGAGGACAAGTGGGGAATTAAAAATTCCTCAAATATTCTCATGGGGAAGAGAGAAGGAATTTAAAATTCCTTCAAATGCATTAGGGGATCAAATGTGAATTAAAAATTCACATGGGGAATGGAGATGCCTTGTTCAAAAAGAGAAAGCATTTAATAGGGTTGACATGATTAAGTGATTAAGGTTGTGCAAGCACTTGATTTGACTAATTAATGACATATTAGAAGAGGGTTAGATTTCACATGTGACTTGATGTGACAAGTCAAAGATCACATGGGGAAGAGAAAAATGAATTTAATATTCCTTGGAAGGATAAAAGGAATTAAAAATTCCTTGAGAGGTTGATTAGGCTAGTTAATGAAGGATTAGAGAAGGGTTAGGTGGCTAAGAGAGATAAGAGGCCAACTTGCCAAAGTTGGAGGATGTGACACATCCTAATCAAGGATTAGGCATGTGCACATCCTAATGATGAGATTGGAAGATGAATTAGGATTAGATAAAAATGATGGAGGATGTGACATAAAGGGAATTAAATAAATGACATATTTATTTAATTCAATTGATGAAAAAGAGGATTAAATGGATAAAGTATTTATTTATTAATTAAATACCTTAGGGATTTGGAAAAATTAAGGATATTAATTAAATAATAGTGATATTACTTAATTAATGCAAATAAGGGGATGCTTAGACAAAAGGGGATAAATTTGGATAAATTAAGTGTCCAAATTTAGGTGTCTACAACTATCATTCTGAATAAATAGATCACATCTCTCACCATGACTTGGCCTCTTAATATTTGTAACACAATACACCAAACTATCACTAAACCTATAGTGGAGTGTCTTAGATCAATAATGAAAAAGATTAATTCTCATAAGTATGGCAATTTTTTCCAAACTCATTAAAATTTAGGTGTGCTTATTTAATGAAGTTTTCTCTATCTTATCCACAAGTCTAAATCATTTCTTAAAGGTTACAACAACAATGCCACTATTTTGTACATGACCCTTGTCAATGGTTCCCCTTTTAATCCTTCTCTTGTGGGTCATAGACCTATCTAATAGGACTTTGTATCACAATTTATTTTATTCATTTTAGAAAGATTCTTGGAAGATTACTCAAACACTATTTAGAGCCATGAACTCTTAAAACGAATCATTCTCACTTATTTGATGTAGGAGCATCCATGTGAATGGGAAATCTGCATCACCTAAAAACATTTAAGTTTTGTTTGTTTGTTTTGGTTTTGGTTTTCCCGTTCGGAGTTGCAATTTTTTTTTGTGGTTGATTAAGGTGCAGGGTGACAATTTTGTCATTCCATTGACAAAATATCATGAAAAATGTAACTAAAAAATGAAATGGCTATTTGGCAATTGTTTAAAGAAAAAATCAATTCATTTTTCTCTACTTACTTCCCAAGTAGAAAAGAAGAGCTTATTCATATTCAATGTGGGAGAAAAATAAGAAGGGGAGGCATTGAAAAGATTAGGAGGCATAGAAGGAAGTGAAGAGACACACCAGGAGAAAGGAAGGTTGTGAAGAGAAGATTAAAGGAGTCGTGTAATAGAGGGAAGTGAATGAGGTTGCGTAAGAAAGGAGAAAGTATACACAAAAGATGAGAGAGAGATAAGTGGCATGAGGGGGAAAAGAAGACCACATAGAGAGGAGAAAAGATTACACAAAGGAAGTTGAGGAGGCCACATAGGGGAAAGGAGGTCGCACAAGGGAGAAAACAAGGAAAAAAAGAAAAGAAGAGGTGTGCAGGAGTGAAGGAAGATAAAGAGTGGAAGAAATATTGCTAGAAGGAGAAGTAAAAAATACAGAGCTAAGGGTGCCTAAACAGAGAAATAAGCAATTGAAAAACAACACAAGAAATTGTTTATTGCATAGTATTTGTAAACTTGTGATACCTTGACCAGTAAAATAAAATGGGATTTGCAACTAGTTTTAAGTGTTTAGTTTTGAATTTGAAATGAAAATGTATGATTAATTTTGTGTTGGTTGTAAAATTCATCAGTCTAGTAAGAATTGTGATTTTTGATTTACACCAAATTGTGTTTAGTTTTGAATTTGAAATGAAAATGTATGATTAATTTTGTGTTGGTTGTAAAATTCATCAGTCTAGTAAGAATTGTGATTTTTGATTTACACCAAATTGGTCACAAAGCGAGGTTTTTGGTTGTGTTGAAGGAGAAATCTTGAGAGTTATTGTTGTGGGTGAGTGAAAATATAAGGAGACCTACAACTGCAGAGGTTTACTGACATGGCACAAAGAGGACATGGGCAAAGAGGACCACGAAATAGAGGCATCACAACTAGATTGGATGTGATGGAAATGGCACAGTGAAGAGGAATTTCGATGGCAGAAATCAATGATGATGAGCATGAAGTTGAAGCAACCGAAATTTATTTGGAAGATGATGGTGAAAATGAAGTAGAGAGTATATTTCTAAGAGCAATGGAGAAAATTGGTAGTAAACCATGATTGGATCCTCCTAATTACAATGGAAATATGAATGTGGAAGAATTTTGATAGATTGGATATTGGAAATGGAGAAGTATTTTGACTACAAGTTGATTGAAAAACCCAAAAAAGTGAAGCTTTCATGCAAAAAATTGAAGGGGTATGCATCTTTATGGTGGGATCACATGCAAGCCAAAAGACAATGAGAGGCAAAGAAAAAAATCTTGGAAGAGGATGGTGATGAAGTTGAAGGAAAAATTCTTTACGATAGATTACTAGATCAGCTTATTCAAAAAGTTGCAAAACTTGGAGCAAAGAGGGAAGAATGTGCAAGAATACACTAAGAAATTTTGCAAATTAAAAATTTGGGCAAGATGTGTGGAAGATGATGTTGAGAAGGTGACAAGATATGTGAATGGGTTGCACAATTTAATCTAAGATGAATTAAGCATGATTTAAATAACTAGTGTGGAAGAAGCATACCAATACACATTAAAGGCATAAGAAAAGATTGCAAGGAGACAACAAAACAACTCTCGAGGTAGAGGTATATTTTCACAAGAAGACAATCTGATAGTGGTAGAGATTACAAAAACAAGCGAGAGGAAGCAAGCACATCTCATGCAAGAACACATGAAATCAAAGGAAGAGGAGACTTCTTTAGAGGAAGAGAATATTATTCTCATGGTAGAGGATATTTTGGTAGACGTAGAGGAAGAGGATTTGATGGTACATGCTTTCAATGTGAAGAAATGGGGCATCGAGCATTTGAATGTTCAAAATTCAATAGAGTGGTGGAAAAGGAAAAGAAGCAAGGGTTCATGTAGAACAAACTGAAAATGAGATTGTGACTTGACCAAAGTGTGGAGAGGATCCTAAGGATGGAGATCAGAACCAATTCAAAGAAGAAATTTATTCCAAACAAGGTATAAGGTGAGTGGAAAATGTCAAAAACATTGTGGACAACAGTAGCATGGATAATATTGTATCCAAAGAAATGGTGGACAAGCTGAAATTAAAAAGAATGAAACATCTCGGACCATATCGAGTTTTGTGGTTGCTAAAGGAGCATGATTTGGTGGTGAATGAGCAATGTATGGTGAGATTTCAAATCGATAACTACAAGGATGAAATTATACACGATGTGATACCAATGGATGTGTGCCATATCCTTTTCTGAAGGCCTTAGAAATTTGATAGGAAAGTTGTCCATGATGAGAGGAAAAACACCTACTAGATAAAGAGAGATGGAAGAGATTACACCTTAAATCCATTGAAGGGAAGAGGAAATAGATAACAACCCCAAGATTTCTTTTGTTTCTAGAAAATAATTTTTGAAAGACTTGAAGAGAGAGGGAACATGTTTGCATTCATTCCAAATCTTGCAACAGTTAGGATAGCGAAGAAAAATGAAGAGATACTAATTGAATCTTACAAAATTTTGGAAGAATATGTTGATATATTGATGAAGGAATTGCCCAATGGATTGCCACCAATGAGGAGCATAAGTCATTGCATGGATTTTATTCTCGATGCAAGTTTTTCAAACAAGGGACCATATAGAATGACGCCTATGGAGAATAAGGAAATAAACAAGCAATTGAAAGAGTTTCTTGATAAGGGGTTGATTAGAGAAAGCTTGAGTCCATGTCTTGTTTCAATAGTCTTGGCACCCAGAAAGGATGGGGAATGATAGATGTGTATGAATTCTAGAACCATAAATAAAATAACTATCAAATACAGGTTCCCGTTGCCATGAATGGATGATATGATGGATTGTTTGAGTGGAGCTAAGTAATCCATGAAAATTGACTTTTTTTTGTATTAATAACAGTGGAGACAACATATTACAGTGGTATAAAGCTTTTCAAAGCTTTAGAGAAGGTTTACAAACAAAAAATTTTGCTTGCAGCATTAACTGTACAAAGATTACAACTTATCATACATTTGATTACAACTTTAGACAATGATACAGATTAGTACAAAGTGTACATCATATAGAGTTTTTACACTAAAGGAGATAATGTATACTCGTCTGCATAGCATAAAACATAATCTTCAACTCCCCTGCATCTGTTGCCACTGCCATCCTCCTTTGAGCCCCACTCAACAAGGATGTTGATCACAGTCACTTCATCATTGGAGAAGACCACCTCATGATCTAGGTTTTGATTTGTGTGATGCCCGAGTGCATTCTCGTCTTGGACAACTTCCTTAGTATTCCTTAGTTCTTTAATCTCCTTTTTGAATGTCTCTAGATCTTGTAGGAAGAAAGACAGGTTGAGTTGCCCCTACTGCCGGGAGAGTCCAAATTTCGTCTTCAACAATGCAACCACCTACAAGGAAATATTAAGATAGGTGAGTCTTGTGTTTGACTCAGTAATCACCCTTTGAACCCCACTATACTTTTCCTCATTTCTTTCCTTCCAAATAGACCACAAAATTTTAGATGTGAGAGTAAACCAAAAAAGATGCAGATCATTATTCAATTTCTTATTCATTCCTATCAGAATTAGTTTCCAATTAACCTTACCATTTGATTCCCAAATTCCAATGTCACTACAAAAAATATTCCAAATTTCATTAGCAAAGAGACAGTAAAAAAATATATGATGAATAGATTCAGGAACCCTACACAAGCTATAGATTTCAATGCCAGAATTCTTCATATTGAAGGAAACTCTTTGTAACATCACAAGCCACCTAAAGAAATTTTTCTTGGCATCTAATCCTTTATTCCATAGTGAGAAAAAGGCTCTACACCACTCCTTGTTGTCAAGGTTGGACTTCCAAGCTTTATTCAGATGATTAATTGGAGTTTTAGATTGTAACGGCTCTTTACACAAATGTTTGGCCTTCACTTCATGAAGAGGGAGATTGCCCTTCCATAGGATCTCAAGAGGCCTATCAAGCCAGTTACCACTGTTGAGCATTGGTAGCCAGTCTTTGTAGGCTTCTTTTAGTATAGTGTAAGTCCTGAAGTTTGAGGGGGGGAGTTTGAAGTCCTCCTTTAAGTGGTCCCAACTAACCAGGGCCGCATAATTTATAATGCTACTAAAGGTTTGAATCCCAACTTGGTGCCATTTTTTAGTCGAGCAACCTTGCAATAAAGCAAGGGGTTTTCCATTGTGCTCAAGGTTCCACCAAATGGGCCTATCAGGATGGATAAGGCTATTACTAATACTCGTTAAAGGAGGGTAGGAAAACTTTCCCCTCACCAACTCCCAAGCTCTCCAAATACTAATGAAAACTAATGAACCTACAGGAAATATTGGTTGTTTGGTAATTAGAAGATCACTAAAAGGAAGATCCTTCCACGATTTGGCTAACTTGGGGACCACAAGAGATATATTGTTTCTAACCAAAACTTTCTAGGGCTCCTTTCCCTCAAAGGATTTGAAAATACACTTGGCAGCCAGAGCGATGCCATGTTTCTTGAGGTCTTTTAGATTCAAACCACCATTTTCTTTTTCCAGGCAGCACCAATCCCATTTAACAGAGTGGACCTTCCTTTTTCCTTTACCATCTAACCAAGAAAACTTTGACCTTCTTTTGAACTTCATACACTTGGTAACTACTGAAAACCCATACTAAAGAAAAGTACAAAGTGTAAGAGGAGAGGATCTTTTGGAAAACTTGAACCCTACTAGCCAAAGAGAGGTAGTGCTTGTTCTAGCTGTCCAATTTCTCTTCAATTCTTCCTTTTAACCAAACCCACATACCTTTGAGGTTGGGGAAGATAGAGAAAGGGATCCCCAGGTACCTTACCTTTTTATGAGGCCCTCCCCACTGGAAATAAAACTTCTACAGCCAAGCAGGGGGGCTTCCTGCCACCCAAGCATAATGGATTTATACTTTGAGACCTTTGCACCAGAGGCAAGGTAGAAAATATCAAGCTTAATCATAAGGTTTGAAATATTTTGTTCCTCCAATTCCACAAAAATAGAGGTGTCATCAACAAATTGGATATTCAAGAGCTCATTGTTGTCTGGGAGCACCAACCCTTTAACATTAGGGGAGAAGTAGTTGTCTCCTAACAAATAGTGCAAGGCATCTGATGCAACTACGAACAAAGCAGGTGCTATGGGGAACCCTTTCCTAATGGATCTTTTCAGCTAGAACACCTCAGATCTAGATCCATTTACTTCAATTTGAGCAGATGCATCTTTCAAAAGAGTGCCAATCATATTAGAAAAGTCTTGTGGGAAACCAAAGGCTTCGAGGGCCATTTTAAGAAATGACCTCTCTAATCTATCATGTTCCTTCTCAAAATCCAGAAGGAGAGTGGCAACATTCTATTGTGAGTGCTTAGCCCAATCTAGAGCCTCCCAACTGGTCAAAAGATTCTCAAGAATGTATCTCCCCTTAATGAAACCAGTTTAGCTAGAATTAATGAACTTTGGGAGAATGTTGGTTAGCCTCAATGAAAGCACCTTAGCAAGAACCTTATATGAGATGTTTAACAAGGTGATAGGCCTCCAGTTCCTTATCAAAGTCGTGTCACCAACTTTAGGTAAAATTTTGATGAGCCCCTAGTTGATACATGTGTTGGCCTCTTCTAATGGTTTAATAACTAATCCCTTAGAGCTGTGACTTAGAGATTGGACATTTTCACTAAGTAGCTATCTCACTCATCATGAAGGTGCATTTCATTATCAACCCAAGGATGTAAACTTGAAATGGGTCAGCATTGTATGTGCACTAGGATTCCATTGTAATCACGTTTAAACTAGAAAAGAAACAGTGTTGGAAATAAAATGTTGGAAAGAAATCAACTTAAACATTGAGCATAAATCAACAACTATACTAAGCATCAATAACTGGACTGAAAGTGAATTATGAAAATGGAAATTCCAGCAAATAGACAAGAAACTACTCTGTCTGCCTTAGTTGCAGGAACAGTCATGGAACAAAATTCCAGTGGCTGCAGGAACAGACAACTGTTGAAACCGAAACTAACTGTTGAACAAAAAATAAATTTTAAACTAAATAGGTGGAATTCTCACCAAGTGGGCCCCCTTAAGTGAGTCTCCCTTAAGCTAACTCAAATGCAGCAACTCATAATATCATATTATTTCTTGAAAACATGATTACAACATCTTAGTAATATAACTGTATTACTAAAACTAGAAAATGTAAATACAATCTTAGAACGTCCAACCTTATGAAAAGGGGCATCTAACCATTATTTATAGAGAGAAAAACTACTAGCTAACCCTAACTACATAGGCAGCCGACTCCATCAAAATAGGAGGATGCCACTTATTAAAAGCATAAAAAAAGATGGAGGAAGTTATGCATGCGCCAAATTGGTCAAAGAAGACTTGCTCCAATGAGCACAACACACTCCCTAGAATTTCTCAACAAACAAATATGACTATTAAAAAGGTAACAATCTTTTATTCGAACTAGGAATTTCCCTCCATTGATAGTTTTCCCTCCTTTGACCTTTTAATGACCACCTTTTTGATTCTCCTGGCAACTAACTAGCTAGCAGGAGTTTCTCCACTTTGCAAGCTTTGTTGACATCAACATTTGAATAATGATATTAGCATGCACAAACAAGTGCATATCCAAAACTACCTTAAAGTAACATCCATTGAATCCACGTGTAAAATTAGCATAGATAATTCACATAGCATGTTAATGTCATTAAAAGTCACAAGGATAAACTTATGCCCAAGGTCTATGGTTTTAAGGGAATATCATGGAAAATGTCAACAACCAAGTGCCAAATTATATGATAGCAACAACAAATAGATAATAAACCCTATGAAAATTGAGCCATTAATTGGACTCATCATTCCCCCCCAACCTAATGTTTTGCTGGTCCTCCAACAAAGGGAGCACTATTTTTTTGCCTAGTCAATGCTTTGAAGTCACCAATTCCCAACTATCCCACATCGGTCTCTGCAGTGTCTGAATTAGGATCCTAGTAGAATCCTTACTTGTTCTCCAATTGGTTCCATCTTTCCCTTCCTACAACTATGTCATACTGATAAAACTTGTAATATGGCACATGCCACAATAATGTAGGTGGCTGAAATGTTAATGGAAGCCAAACCTACTACCTCATTTTTCCAATTTGTATGTATTTGTCAACTCGCTTGCATGTTGCAACATAATTTTGCAAAGAGTGAGGTTTAGCTTGTTTCAACTCATCTGGAAAACTGTTCCACCTCTGTGATAAGTACCCCATTACCAATTTCCTTGTAGTTTCAACTACCTTCTCATATTCCTTGTAGGCTTCTTCCCTAACAGGCATGATCCTCTTGTTGTAGCTTGGGCGATAAATAATTATATGCCATGTTTGGTAAATGTCTATAGGGTTACTAGATTCAGCTCTGAGGGCCAAGGGAGTATGAAATTCTCTTTCCCTGTAAGTCCTAAACTGTTGCCCCCAACTAATTTCATTTTGAATCTAGGACATAAGCGCCCTTAAATGGAGATCTCCAATATACAGTAATGGGTTCCAATCATGATCATTAGACACAACATAATTATGCAGGTATAGTTCACACAACAAATTTTTAACTTCAGGTGGGGAAAATTGATAGGCCTGGAAAAAATCATGAGGAGTTTCAATAGAAAGATTCAAAACTAAAATAATCCTTGACAGTTGAAAGGAAATATTTCACTCCTTCAAATGTAGGCCATACACTCTAGGAGGAGTTTTGCATTCTAGCATTCAAGGTACTAAAGCTACCACATTATCCACCTTTTCTTTCAAGGTAGCAATTTTTGCATTCTTTTCTTCAATTTATGTATTTTTCTTTTTAATCACATCCTATAGCTTGTGTTTTTCCTTTTTCCATTCCTCTTCTTTTCTTTGCATCTCACTCCATAGGTTAAGAGCTACAAGATTCCATGAAAAAGAAGGGGGTTTATGTGCTCCTACCAAAATCTTTCTTTGCACTGATTCTTGTTCAAATAACACCAGTTGCAATGAGTTTGGTTGCTCATCCTACTCTAGCTACAGGGGTTCTTGATCCTCATCTTGCTCTTGATTCTCAACTTGTTCTACAACACCAGCAAGCTCTGCTAATCTTATATTTGCTTGTTCTTCAAAAATATATTTTTCTTCAACATTCACCTGCCCCATAGGGGCTTCTGTTTCCTCCCAAGATATTTTTCTAAGCCTAGGGCTTCTCTTTGGAGGTACACTTGCGGTTGGCCCAACTAGTTTATATTTCTTAGGAGGGTTTTTTATCTTTCTCTTTGGCTACAGGAAGAACAGTGTTATCAACCTTTCATTTCCTAGGGCTTGGTGTTGCTTTTTCTTCCATTTGCTTCTTAACCTTCCCCTTTCTCATCTCTGCCTCTTTCATTTGTTCTTTCTCTTTCCTAATGGCAACCCTAGTTTGAATTGGGGTTTTGGGAAGAACATCAACATCAGGGTCTGAGGATGAACTTTCTTCATCTGAATATTTTGACTCAGAAGAACCAATTTCGATAGCTTGCTCATCCGCAGGAGAGTTTGAACTAGGGTTTGCAAAGGAGATCGAAGCTCGAGGAGTAGTTTCAACAACCCTCTCTCCCCTACTAAACCTACGAGGTTGAAACTAACATCTAGGTTGCACATTTTCTTGTCTAAACTGATCAATATTTACAAATTCCTCCCATGTCATACTAGACACCTCTTGCAAAGATTTCTCTACTAAAAATTTTGTTAAACAATGGTGAGAGACAAAATTATACCTACCTTTTTGTGTTTTATCCGCTATGATTACCAGGAGGTGATACAACACATTGGGAACGTTCATTCTTCTTCCATGTCTCATATGGTTCAGGAGCTTGAAGTGCACATAATGGAAGCATGACTGGCAACCCTCACAAGTAATATACTTGACAATGTGGATGACTACTTGTTTCCATGGCTCTGGTAGAGAAGTTATCTTTGTACCTTGCTTATCTACAACCAATGGAGGGTCACTGGGTTCAATAAATTCAACCCCAGTTGACCTTGCATCTCTGGTAGTAGGGTATGGCTCCCTATCGATAGGTAAACCCATTACCTCTATAATTCTCTCCTCAGTAGCGATCACCTCTAACCCTTTTACCATTCCCCTCCCCTCAGAGAGTGTCTGTGCAAATTCTAGCACAATGCCCTCATTGTAGCTATCAAGTTTCAGGGAATAATCCAGCCATTCACAATTCCTAAACTCAGCCAGAGAAAGTGCATCCTGCATTACCACATCATGAACCGTGGGTGCATCCTACATTACCACATCATGAACCGTGGGTTCATTCCTAATTAGCTGACCTCCCATTGTTTCAGCTGCCCACAATCAAACAAGCACCTCTGCGAAATTTCCTTTTCCTACAATCTCTCTCTGAAAACCCCAATTTCTTCTTTCTGTAATTTGTTGATGGGTGTCTTGCACACTTTCTCAACACAGGAAATGCATAGGTGCACTACCTCTCTTGAAGGAAAATCTCCAACTGCAAGCTGCTGAAAATCTCCCCAAGGTCTCTCGGGTGTCAGGTCATGACTTGCATGGAACACCTTAGTTGATGTTGATGTGATCTTATTGGTAATCACAGGGCAGACTTACGTAGCTGGATATGAGGTAGATCTTCAAATCCAAAGTTTCTAAGATGGAGGTCA
Organism: Sequoia sempervirens; assembly: GCA_007258455.2. NCBI lineage: Eukaryota > Viridiplantae > Streptophyta > Pinopsida > Cupressales > Cupressaceae > Sequoia > Sequoia sempervirens. The sequence goes on from VDFB02372643.1 coordinate 41,516, forward strand.
AGTTTCACTTTGCTGTAGGTTCGGACATCGGTCCAAAACTTTGATGTTTCTTCAAATTTGGCTTTACAATGTGTAATGAACCTTAGTATAGGCTATTTCTAAAAAAAAATGAAAAAGAGTGGGGAAGATGGAAAGTTCCTGGACCTACAACCAAATTTGAATAGTAATCATGGAGTTCCTGCAATGGATAGCTTCCTTAAAACAATATTCCACTTAACCAGAACTCTCAATCTCATGAAATTTTTGCTATCTTCTAAGCTCTACAAATATTTCACCTTTCATTCACCATATACATACATGAACGAAGATAAAAGTGTGGAGCAGCTTTGAATTTAAGCCCAGACTAACTTTACAAAGCTATTTACCAGCAAAAAACAACAAAAAGTATGGACTAAGAAGGCATCTACACAGCAGGAATTTTCACAACCACAGAACAACATTTTAAAAATCTATCAAAGAAAGAATACAATTAACTAGAACAACAATATAAATCTAAGTAAAGCATCTAACAATGGAGATTGAACCATGAAACATGTGAAGAAATCAAAAAATGCACCAAGTCAATGTATTTTCATTAGAAATTTCAGCAGCATGTCTTTACAACAACTCAACTCTCTTTGCAATTGAATGGCCAATATTAATTCTCATTGTGTAGCCAAGATTCATTACAAAATAGGGTTTCACTAACCCTCAATATATTACAATTTAAAATTACATTTTGTCTCCTTCCCTATTTTGTCATTTAGTGCTGGCACTGTAGCATTTTTTTGTCTTTTGTTGATTGCTCTTTTACTGTAGCTACTCCTTTGGGGACTCTTCACTGATAACAGGGTTGTCCTCTTGCTTCTCTGAAGCTGTATATTCCATGAATTTTAGAATGACTGATTGGAGCTTGTCTACCTCAATAATCTTGTATCACAACATTTGGTAGCTCCATTCTTTGGCATTATCTTCAAGCTTCTTCTAGTCCTCATCATACTTTATGCCCTAATCTATGAACAGATTTGATTGGTTGAAGGCATGAGCATCAAAACTCATAAACTCCACTGTTATTTCACTGAACATCCAATCCTCCATCTTCTTCTGAAAGTAAGGTTTTATTTTCTTTAGATCCATCTGCACTGTAGGCATGTCATACTTCGTCATTAGCTTGAGATAACAAGTGCATTCCGCCCTAATTTCCTTGATCCATTCGATGTCTGGATCCACCTTACTCATTATTTTCTCCAACCTTTCTTTCTAGTTGTCAAAATCCTACCTCCACAAATCCATCAGCCAGTGATCGTCCCTTTTGAATGCAAGCCCCTTTTCCCATGCATCCTTTGGTAACTGGAGGATGGCCTCAATCTTTGGATAGGTGGAGTCGTGTGTGGTAGGGAAGTCAGTGCAGAGCTTTCTCATGCTCTCGAGAGACTATTGTAGGTACAAGAACTTGTTGGCTATTCGAACATCTTGACTAATACCCATGTTCCCGATGTACAAGACCTATCGGAACCAACTCTCTGTAGTCTTGTCCAAGTTCTTTCTTCTCTCCAACTTGTCAATTTTTTCTTTCGACAACAGTTAGGGTGGAGTCATGGATGTGGTGGGCAGGTCATCAACTAAGGACCATTGTTGGATGTAATTCATCAAGGTGGCCACCTGTGCTTTGAGCTCATCCTACGAAACCTTATCTTGTTTTATCAGATGCACCACTGTAGCCAATGACTCCTCAAGATGTCCCACTTTCTACTCCCTGGTAGCAGTTCCTAAATCAAGGGTGGAGATTTTGTAACTTACACTAGCCTGGCCTCCCACAGGCGTTGCTATCTGCACAACTCGAGACCCAGAAGCATCCATTGTTACCTTGGATCTGATCTTAGGATTCTTCTCTTTTCGAGTTGTGATTTGCGCTCGGGCTACGATAGCCTCTAGCCTCGCTCTTGGGTCCTTTGGTACAAGAGTTTTCTTTTCAAGCTATCTTTCTAGCCATTCAGGCATAGCAGACTTTTCCTTAGATGATTCATGATCACCCTTGCCCTCCCTGGCCAAGACCTCTATTTCCTTATCCCCAGGGGCCCTTTCTTCCATTTTAGCAACATCTCCTTCCTCATCATCGGAGTCCTGGACGAACACAAGGCGCTTGATGGGAGGCTTGGTAGGTAATTGCTGCCGGGGACTTTCTTCTTTCTCTATTTCCTCCCCCTTCTTTTCCTCAGTTTTCTCAACCTCGTGCATGTGCTCCTTGGGCTGCTCAATTTCGAGGCTCTTGACAGCTTCAGCCTCACCCTCAGGTTTATCTTCTCCTGGATTGTCCTCTTGTTGCTATCCTTCTTCTCCAAGAGGTGAGCTTTCTGCCTCTTCTTCAGTGCCCTTCACTTGTCGGGCCGCCTCTTCCTCAAGATCATTGTCGAAGGCTTGCACAATGACCCTACCACCAAAATCTTCATCCTCATCCCCGCTCTAAGAAGAGCCTATTCCTTCTTCCTTGTAGGCCACCCTGTCGATTGTGTGGTGTTCATACTCCAGGTGCTCGTGGTATTCGTCGGCCTCCTCCTCAAATCACTTCAAGGCTTCTTGCTTCCGTCTCTCCCACTCCTAAGAGATTAACATGGTGGCCTTCATAGTCGGTGGTTCTACCGGGGGCTATGAAGGTTTAGTAGTAGCGAAGACCTGTGCTAGGGCAACCTGAAGAGTGGGGTCCATAAGGATCTAGGAGAGCTCGGAAGGGAGACTCTGCATATGTTTTGAGAAGGCCTCAGGCAAGGCAGAAATGGGTGTCGATGCCACTATAGTAGGTAATGGGAGTGATGTGGTAAGTGACATTGCAGCGGAGGAAGGAGTAGTTATGACAGAGGAAGAATCAATTACTATTAAAGGCTCAGTTGGAGGTGAAGAGGCAAGATGGAAAGAGATGTCCACTACCAGTGGGGATGTGGTGACCATGGCTAGGGAGGTAGATGATGGGGTAGTCGAAACAAGGATAGCCAAAAGCGGTTTTAATTGATATGTACCTTTTGCTTCTTCCTCTTGGATCACGGGCTGCTCGAAGTTGTGGCAACAGCCTCCTCCGTAGCACTTGGCTCGCTTTTGAGCCCTTCGTATGTCAAGATCACCCCTTGCTGTTTCAGTCAGGCCACCTATCCATCAACCCAATCCTTTGTACGGGCCAAGATCGACTTGGTTATAATATCAAGGTCATTGACCTCCTGTTCATCCCAGTCTATTGTTGGTATCAGAAAGTTGGCAAATGTGGGGTATCTGGGGTCTATTATAGTGCTTTCATCCTCCTCAACCTGATCAGGTATGGGAAATGGTTGCACCCTTCTTATGAAGCATGCAGTCATCCGCATGTAATGCCTTGCATGCACTTCCTTGTCATCCTGACAATTTGCCCAGAAATCCTCAACATTGTGTAAATAGGCGTACTTCAGCCCTAATGCCTTCCTTACATGCCCATACGGGTCCATCCGTGGGCGTGGAGTGTGTAATTGGAAGTGGTATTCCACTAGCTCCTTTTCTGAATTCCCAGCACACTGGGAAGTTTGTAGTTTGTACGTGCCCCGACCAAGGGTCAAGGGATAGGAGATTCCTGCCAATTGCTTGTCGCTGAAGACTGACTGTATGTGCTAGAGCTACTAGGAAAGTTCCAATAGGATGATCTGGTCGTTGGGGTACCTGGACAGTTTGTTCGGACTTTCAGTGAAACCCTGGGCGCGAATGTAGATAAACTTAGGGAATTGAAGGAACAAGAAGGCGTATTGTTTCAGAAATGCCTGTGCACTATGAGAGACTCTTCTCTCAAAATCCCCTCCAAGCAGTCGGATGACATGACCAATGAAGCCATAATTGACCCTACAGTACTCTTTCTTAAAGTTCTGGAACTGGAGCTGGGGGTACTTGTCATAGACCTTTAGTTTTCGACCCTGCTCCTCATCGGGTGCCACAAACAACCCATTGTATTGTCTTTGGTCTGCCAAGGAGTAGATGAGATATGAGGTCATGTAGAACTTGAAACTTTTTTTGACATTGATGAACTGCTCATGAAAGCAGTCGCTTATTATGCCTCCCCAGTAGAACTTGGATTTTGTGGTGACGTCCTCATTCCCGCAGAGTATCTAGTCAATGAAGTACATCATCCACTCTTGAAAGAAGGCAGCAGTAGGAAGACCCAGCACCCTGCTTAGCATAGTGACTAAGTCATGGTAATCTTCATGAAAATCACTGCAGAAGAGTTCCTGAGGAACCTTCGCAGCGCTGCCCTATTTCTCTTTGAGCCAGTGCTGATTTATCAACTTCTTGCGGCCAATCGAGTTGTCATCCCATGTTGCTTTGCATTCCTCTATGGTAGGCGTCTCCATCTCGACGAAGGTGGGAATTTGGAAGGTCTTTGTAATGCCTTCAACTAAAATATTCGCTAGAATATTACCATCCTTGTCGACGATGGTCCTTGTCTCAGTTTGATATGCCTGCTGACAAGCAATGAATAGCTCAGGGGTAATGAGAAATGGGGAGAAGCCTGCAGCTTTTGTGATTCCACTTTTCCTGATCAACCTTGCATTCTTGGTTGTCGGCTTGATTCTGACCCTTTGTGTAAACCCATCAATATCAACTTGGCCAATATTGGTGTCTGTTATTTATTTCGAGTCCGTGGTGATTTTTTATCGTAGAAGTTCACCCTGGAACTGGAACTTCATTTGGTCCTTGTCCTCTTTTCTGTGAGGAGTCTTGCCTAATTTCTTTCCTTTGTCTTTTTTCGGAGCTACCCCCGAGGGTCTTGCACCCGATTCCATATATCCTGCAAGCAAAGGAATAGTCAGTGCACCTGATCATGAAAGTTTTGAGTTTAGTCGAAATCCCGTAGATGAAATCAACTTTAGACATTTTATCATTCATAAAATCGTACTTTTACTTCCAGATGTTATTAGTCTTTTAATTGAGGGCTTTCGAATAATCTGGGCCTGGAGGCCCAGACTGCTCTGGCAGATTTCTTCCGACTGAATTTTGATGGTTCAAAAGGCTCATAGCATAGAGGGACGAATTTGAGCACGTGGGTCGAGATCAGATTTCAAATTTGAGGTCATTTGGATCAATTTGGGAGCATCTAGAGGTACAAGGCCAGAAAGCCATCCTAGGTTAGCCGTTTGGAATGGCCAAGCAGAAACAGAGTTTTGGGGACAGAACTTTGGGGTCCGGGACTCAGTGGGTCCATGGGCGGTTGGTAATTTTGCAATTTAAAAGTGTTCGGGCTTGAGGAGCCTGGAAGCCATCATGCTTTCACCGTTCAACATGACTATCGTCAGACGAAAGTCCAGAGGAGGCGGCTCGGCGGACTGGACCCAACATCATTGTTGGACGCTTGATTTTTCTATTAAGTTCAGCGGCGAGCGAGAGGGTAGAGCCCAGAGGTCGGAAACGAGTATGCACTTCTCCCTCTTGGAACGACGAATATGGGAGGAAGTTCCAGATGGCAGAGCCCGATGAGGTCAGGGATGGTATAGTTCTACGATTTGGAATCCTTGCGGCAAAGGGAGGCTCGGGGTCTGAGAGGCGGAAGGACACCAATGGATTGTCATTTGAAATGGCGAAGCTCCCGCGGAAGTCTGCGAATAGGGACCCGACGAGGTGCCAGAAGGTGGGCTTGTGCTCAAGAACAAATGGAAAAATGGGGCCTGGGGTCTGGATCTCGAGCGGACAGGTCGACTCCGCCATTTGGGAATGGCGAAAACTCTACGGAGTTCCGGACACGGAAGTTTGCAAATCGAGACCCGGGTTCTTGGCGAGCGGCTGGAAATTTGTTAGCGCCAAATGGCAATTTGCAGGGTGGGCTCTGAGGCTCAGGCGGACGAGGTTCTTTCGATGTTCGAGAATGGAAAAAGCTTGGTGAAATCTAGGACACAGAAGTCTAGGGGCGCGGGCCCGAGAGGCCAAAATGGAGGTCAATTTTCAGAGTTTAAGTTTGTGATGCCAGACGGCGAACCGCCGGCGGAAACCCGAGGATCTGGGCCCGAGAGATGGTGTGACCATTTTGAGAAGGATGGTTATTTTGGTAAGTCTCGCAAGAAAAAAATAGTCTGGGCCTGGGAGAGGTGAATTCCTCTGCACGAAGAACGGCCATGTGCGGGTTAAACTCCGAATCAATCCTACGGGGCACGAAGGAGGTTTCTTGAAGATTATAAAATATGGGTTTTAGGCGTTGCGTCGTGTTTTGTCAATTAAAAGTGTTTTATCCCATATTCATCATTTTAGACATTAAAAGCATAAAAACTTCTCAGTAAGGAAAACGACAAACCTACCTCGGGGATCCAATGAGAGGAGGTGCAAAATCTACTAAGGATCAGTAAGTGATAGTCACGGACATGAGGATGGCGGTCGACGGAGGCGGTGGAATCCTCTGGCAAGCTCACTAATCCCTCTCTGCAAACCTGACAAGTGAAAATGACAGGTTGGGATCTAATATTTATACTCCCCTGCCATTAATCACCTCCTTAAATGCAAGTACAACAAATAATTTGGTTGGTGAATTCAAATTCACGGATGGTGGTAGGAGGCCTAAGGCCCGGATCCTGGAAAGATGCGAGGCAGTGGTTGTTTGAAATTCATTTTGGAAACTAGCGGTGATGAAGGGAAACTTGGGGCCCAGAGGGCGAAGTTTCGTCAATGATTTTCCATTGGGAACGGTGAAGTCTGCACAGAGTTCTGGGAGCAGAAGTCCAGTGGTTCGGGCCCGAAAGGGGCGAAGGCAGCCGAGAAATATTACAAGTTTCACCAGACGGAAAACAGCGAGTCGGGTCCCAGGGGCTGGGAAGGCGGAAGCCTTCTGCCATTTGGAACGATGAAGTCAAGGTGGAAACCCGGCCAGGGAAACTCGGTAGGGTGGGCCTGGTAGGCTCCAAGGCCGCTAGCAGAGACAAACTGCCAAGGAGACTCCGCAAGGCACTAGGAGTTGGCAAAATTGAAGGAGAAAAACACGGTCAACTTAAGATGAGACTTTGGAGGTATGCTGACCATCCAGGACACTGAAATAAAGAGGGGGCATGTAAAATGAGGCAATGACTAAATGACCCGACAAGACGAAAGAAAAAGAGGGTCCTTGTTCTGAACGGGGCGTGTGTGCTGAAGGCACAACAAATGGAAACTCCACTAAGGAATGCTCCCGAGCGTTTTAAGGGTGAGAATTCATCCAGGACCTAGAATCTCTAGTTTCGCAGACCAAGAGTGGACTTCCAAAGGTGAACTGGGAGAATAGGATCCTCACTTGGGTTAGTCTACAAGACATCTCGGAAGTGTGTGTAGTGAATTCATTCCTTTTCGCAGGACGGTGACTAGTGGCTGCTAATCCAACCGAGCAAGCTACATAAACCGTCCAACACCAAAAATTGTCTGGACATTTCTCCGCTGCCAGTCAGGCGTCCATAGCCCCGACGGAGTTGTCGCTGCAATCCCACAGATATTGCTTCACTGTCGGTCGGGCATCCATTTCCCCAGTAGAGTTATCCTCGCACCTATGCGGTCGCTTAGATTTTCAGAATTCCTTTTCTCTTTTGTTTTGATATTTCTTTCAATGTCCATTTTCTCACTTATCTTTTGTTCGATCGGGTAAGCAATGAAGCCTACCATGGGTTTGGGAATCACAATGGTCACTGGAGCAGATTTAAGATTTTTTGCTCACTAGGGTGTCATAGCAATCATGGTACTGTCCTTTACAAATGATTAATATGTGTTTTGTGTGAGATCTGAGATGTGTGTAAAGAGATCCAATCAAGGGTTGAGTTCTAAAGTAGAGTTCAAATGAGAAAATCATTCCTAGGCAGCTTTCAGAGACCAATAGTTGGGAATGAATGCTTATCTAAAGAACACTAAGGACAACCAACTAATCGGGCCATTTTTCAAGCGAGCACGACCACCGCAAAGGGGATGGAGAACACCCTTCTCAAAACAAAACAGTCAGGGAACAGGAAAATAGAGTGACACGAAATAGCAAGCTGCAAGCAAACCAAAAAGGCAACCTACCCTAACCTATATGCAAATATTTACAAGGAAGAGCTCGAGAGAGCTCAGGCTTGGAATTAATGCTTCAGGTGCTGCCCGTTGATTGGCAACGGAACGTCTTCACCAGTTAAGGTCTTTAGGCGGAAAGCATTGTCTCCCAAAATTTTAGCTATTTGAAAGGGGCCAAGCCAAAGCTTATCGAATTTTTTGTGCCCCCCTTTCTTTTCATGGGCCCTGTCCCAATACAGGACCAAATTTGCAATTCTAAAGGCCTTGATTTTAGCTCGACGGTTGAACCATCTCTTAACCACGCCCTAATGTTTGGCAAAAATTTCTATTGCACAGTCTCATACTTCTTCTAAATGCAAGAGCTCAGCTAACCGAGCTTCTCTACGATATCCTCCCTCATAAAAGTCGTTGATAAACTGGAGAGTTGGAATCTTTAGATGGATAGGAAATATGGGCTCTAGGCCATAAACGAAATGGAATGGGGAATCGCCAAGGGAAACCTTGTGGTGAGTGTGGTCTACCCAAAGGGTGAAACGGAGCTGGGTATGCCAGTCTGGGATTCCTATCTAGCAATTTCTTGATTATCGTGATCAGGTTCTTGTTTGTAGATTCAGCTAGGCCATTTCCTTGGGGGTAGTAATTAGATGAAAAATTAAGGGAAATCTTGTAATTGAAGGCCCAACTAGAAAATTTTAATGAAGCAAATGTAGGTCCATTGTCACACACCAATGCATAAGGACAACCAAAGTGATTTAAAATGAAACTTTCCAAAAAGTTAGTAACTACCTCAGTTGTGCATTGCTTACATACGACTGCTTCTGTCCATCTAGTGCAGTAATCAGTAGTGGTAAGAATGCACCTGTGTCCTACAGATGATGGAGGGATTACCAGACTGATGAAATTGAGGCCCCATTGCGCAAACAGCCTTACCTCCAGCACAAGCTGTAGTGGGACAACAACATTCTTCTCCTTAGTGGCGGCTATCTGACATGTGTGACATGAGTGAACGTGGAAATGAGCATCTTTGAAAATAGTTGGCCAATACTATCTCGCTCTCAATATTTGATGTGCAGTGGAAGGACCGGATCCATGGCCAGTGCCAAATTTGTCATGAAACTCTTTTAAGACTCAGTCTGCTTCTTCCTTACCAAGGCATTTCAAGTAAATGCCTTCATGATTTCTCTTGTACAAAATGGACCCCTGCAACATATAACTGTTTCTTTTCAGTCTAAGAGCACGCTTCTAGACTCCCTGCAGGTGAGGTGGACACTTGTGGTTCAACAAATAATAGACGAAATTTTCATACCATTGTCCCGGGGAAACATCCTCGAGCTGGTACTGCTGCACCATGAGTTCGGGTCCAACCTCTGCTGCCGCTTCAGCAATCATGTGGGTAAGTTCCTGTCCTCTCACTAGCTTCATCGGTTGGATTTCCATATCATACTCTTGGAGCAGAGTGACCCATTTAGCTCTTTGTTCGCCCAGTTTGTTTTGCATAAGCAATGTTTTCACTACTAGGTCGGGGACAATGGAAAACACTTTATTGCGTAGGATATAATGTCAAAATTTCTTCACCCCTCTAATGAGGGCATATGCTTGTTTTTCTACGTTGTGGTAACGTAATTCAGCATCCTTCAGGGGGGCACTCATGAAGGTGATCGGTTGCTCATTTCCTTTATCGTCTTTTTGAGTCAAAATGCTAGCACATGAATGCTTTGAAGCAAATGAGTAGATATATAATGGCTTCAAATAATCTGGGCTGACTAGTACAAGCGCCTTAGCAATGGCCCATTTGATTTCTTCAAAGGCTTGCTTGGCTTCGGGATTCCATTCAACTTTGGCATCTTGTTTTAATATAGCATTGAGGGGTTTAACAATCTCTGCGAAACCCGTGATGAATTTCCTGACAAAGTTGATCTTTCCGAAGAAGGATTTTAATTCTTTCTTACTGCCTGGTGATGGGATCTTCAACAAAGACTGGATACGTTCAGGGTCTATGGAGATTCCTTGTTCTAAAATGATGTGTCCGAGCAATCTACCCTCAGTCACACCAAAAATGCACTTCTTGGGGTTAAGTGAAACTCCAAACTCCCTGCACCTCTGAAACACCTTGCATAGATCGGAAACATGGTCATTCTGCCTTTTAGAAAACACAGTTAAATCATCCATGTAGATGATTATGCATTTTCCAATCAAATCTTTGAAGGTGATATCCATGGCGCGTTGGAAGGTGGCGCCAGCATTGATGAGCCCAAAAGACATTCTCCTATAAGCGAATGTTCCCCACTTAGTGGTGAACATTGTTTTATGATGGTCTTCATACTGCACCATCACTTGGTTGTAATCAGAGTACCCATCGAGGAAAGACATCATTTGGGAGTTGTTGACGATCTACAACACTTCATCCAATGAAGGCACTAGATAGTTGTCCTTCTCTGAAGCTCGGTTCAAATTGTGGAAGTCTACACACAATCTGATTTCTCCATTCTTTTTTTTGACCGGGACCAAGATGGCCACCCATGTAGAATGTCTAACTAGGAAGATGATCCTCGTTGAAAGAAACTTCTGCACTTCTTTGTAAATGATGGGCTCCAATAAGGCGTTAATAGGACGATGTCGCTGGCGGAATGGCCTCACTTTTGTCTTGAGAGGTATGGTGTACGTGATGATGGAGATATCATAAGTCTTTAAATCCTCGTAGCTCCATGCCACCACGTCAGGAAACTTTCGTAAAGCATCAATGATTCCCCTCTTTTCCTCGGGCGTGCATACTTTGCCAATAAAAACATTCTTTATCTCCTTGGTTGTCCCGAGGTTGTGAGCATCGCATTGGTTGCTTATGGTTTCTTTTTTTGTTTTCCGATTTTGATCTCTAATCTGGTCCAAATCAAATATGCACTCAAGTTGAACCATACCTCTGGAAATCATGTTGGTTTTTAGGTTAATAACCCCCTCTATATCCAATTCAGCCTCCTACAGATCAGCTTCATCAATTATTTGTGCTGCGAAGACATTGAAACTCGTGATGAATTCAAGGATGTCTTTTTCATCATTGAAGACCTGAAAATGAGTAACATTATCTGGGACAGACGGCATAGATGTCAACTCAACTATGAATTTCTTAAGCCTGGACAAGGAGAGGGGTTGCAAAGTGCTGGCTACTTGAGTCAAGGCATCGGCTGTATAATTTTGAGCACGAGGGATCAAGTGTATATGGAATGCATCTAAACCTTCTAAGAGATCCCAAACCCTATGCCTATAGTTTGCAAGTCTTCTATCATGGCAGGAATACAATTTCCTAACTTGTTTAACTACGAGTTCAGAATCCCCAAAGACTTGCAGCATTTTGACATTTTTCCTCTAGGCCATAAGAAGGCCATGGACTAATGCCTCGTATTCTGCTACATTATTGGTGCAATAAAACTACAATCTATGGGCGGCAAGAAAGGTCTTACCCGTTGGGCTGATGAGTTCGAACCCGACACCAGCTCCTTGTTTTGACTTGGACCCATCAAATCGAAGCGTCCAAATTTTGGAAAGTTCCTTGACTTCAAGTCCGACTAAGTTCTTACTTCCTTTTGGTTGGGTGGTTGCCTCCATAATCTTAGGGGAATTTTCTAACTCAGTGCACTGAACAGCTGGTGGTTCTGTCGGCACTTCGTTTGGCATTTTCTTCTGCGGGGTAGCTGATTTTTTAACATGCTCTACTGCTGTTTGACATAAGCAACAATCAAATTCAGAATGGGCAGCATTGTGAATCCTGCACTAATTTGGAAGCAAGAGTTCCTGAAAATTCATTCAGGCGCCCAAGCTGAGTTGGTCCCTGGCACACTTTTCCATGAATTCCTGGAAACCACTGAGTAGTCCCTAGTTGTCGCCTTCATCGGCTTTATCATCTGATTCTACTAGCATTTTTGTACTCAGAGGTACTTGAGTAAAGTTAGTTGGAGGGTTGCACTGCACTAAGAGCACTTCTGCAACATACCCCTTCTGAAGTTCGAATTCGTCTTGGTAGGCCAAGGGACAGTAATTTCTCAATTTTGTCTCAACAAACAACACTTTATTGAGATTATTGTATTCTCTAATCATATATTTCATACGAGGCTCGCGGTCAACACATATTTGATTTGGCAACCCTTTCCATGGTAGCCACATGTGAGAATGGTCCGTGGCAGCATATCCATTCAATGTTTTGGTGAATTCCCTTCCCAGGATGATCTCATATGCATCGGGAATGTCAGATACTTGAATATCAATGACTTGTTGTATCTTCAGATCTACAACAATTTTCATCAGGATCCGATTCATTTCTCCCACAATGTTGATCTTTGTTTTGTCCAGCTGGGTCACTTTCCTTCTTGAAGGTGTGGGAGTAATTCCAAGAGCCTTACATATTGCCAAAGGCATAACATTGGCAGATGCTCCTGAATCGAGCAAGCAGTTGTGAAAATTCTTCCTGAATATCCGGATGGTAATGAGGAAAGGAGGGGTTTCAAGTTTTCCTTGGAAGAGGCCCTTAGGTGTGTCTATGTGAGCGACTTAACCCTTGTTCTTATCACCAACTTTATCCTTGGTTTGCCTAAATGGTTGGTCCTTGGAAATCTTCCTATTACTCTACTCTGGTTCCTTTTCCAGTTGCTTACCTGTAGATTGATTTAAGGGTACATTCTTCTTTTTCCTGGTATTATCCTGTATCATAGGCTCTTTCCTAGGCTCTTCAAAGGTGACTCTCTTAGCTGATGTTTCCTGCATTGTGCTGGAGGATGGGGTCCCATTGAGGATCCTAAAGAAGGCGTGCCTCATGGCAGGGACTCTGAGTAGTTCAAAGGCAGACAAATTGATTTTTACTTTCTTGAACTCTTCTACCACGTATTTACCCATTTGCTCAATTTCAGAGCCAAAGGCTTGACCTATTGCAGAGCTAGGAGGTTGGACCTTTCTTTGACTAGACTGATTTTGGGGTTGGCCTTGAGGCTGATTCTACGCCTGATTTAGAGGCTCATCCTTGTTGAAATATTGGGTGAGTACATGGGGAAGCCCAAGGTTATTGCTGGCATTAGGGTCAGGGGGTGGTAAAATTATTTGGAGTGGAAGTTGTAAAGGGTCCACCAACCTGCCTATTTCTGAGGAAGTAGGGAGTGGATCTTTGATGGAACATGTGGACTTCATCTATATACGGTTCCTCCTCATCTACTGGGCCATTATCTACTAAATCGAAAAGTTGAGCCAAAGTTTGTTCGTTAGTTACCTCCTGCACTTCTTCACTTTTAACAAGGGTAGGCTCAACTTCAGGTTGATTATGGTCACCTTGCAGGAATGGTGCCTAGTTGACCACGAGATAGGAGGAGTCATAAGGCTCGGACGAAACGATGTCTCTGCAACCGGTACTATCGACAGCATTTTGGACCTCGATTTGAAAAATTTCTACAGCTGTCTAGAATTCAAGGCAATCCAACTCAGAGTGTCTGCTAGTTTTGTGAATTCGGCACCATCCGGACAAGGCTACCTCGGTGAGGTACACCCCACTGGCTATTCTCTCATTGTTGTTCGGCTGATCAAGAGGGGTAGGGATGCCTCCATTATTGGGCTTCGTATTCCACGTGCGGTTCTGCCTCTGAGAAGGTCTCCTTTTAGAATTTTGATTCAGATTTTATCTTCTATTATAATTATGCCCAGAGGAGGTGCTTGCTTCTCGGTTGTCCCTACCATCCCTATTGTCTCATCTCTCTTGATTGAGATTGGCCTAGAGGTTACATTGGGATGCCCGTAATTGATTATTCTGATTTCTTAAGTGCGTCATCTCAGTGGACATCTTCTTTATCATCTCAGTCAACTCTTCAAGTTTTTCCTTCTCAGTAGTGCTACTCGGCTGCGGTATTAGATTTTGGAGAAAGATGGGCGGAGTCACTGGCTAATTTTGATGAGTTGGAGGAAATTTTGGCCCCGGTAGGTACAATGGCGCCTGGGGCTACTAAGAATACACTTGCTATTGTTGGGCAGCCTGAGGATAGTTGTGTTGTGGTTGAGGCTGTAAATAGGAAGGCACAAGAGGTGCATAATTCAATGGTTGTCCTGGGTGTGGAACGATGGGTAACTGAGGTATTTGGTTCATAAGAGGGGTCTGATGATCGAATTCCTGATTAAGCCCTTGAATCTACATCAGGTGAGCTACTGGTCCCAAAGAGGGTAGCGGGCCAAAGATATTCTACCCCAAATCTGCACTGGCAATAACAACCTCTGTATAGGCCGTCACTAATGAGGCAAGTGGCAGACGCATCCTTTTTACTAGGGTTGATGGGAGGTTGTCCAACGCCGCATAATAGATTGGAAGGGTTGTGGCATCATTATGGAGGTATGGGTCCTAGAGCCTTGTGAAGGCATGATGAAATTGGTCATTAAAGGATCCAATAGGTTCGTTGACTTCCCTCCTGACGGACATAAACTGCCTATATAACTCTGAGGGGCTGATCGGGATCTTATATTTTTGCAGGAAAACATTCTTCATTAAGTTCTATGAGGTGACAGATCCCCTCGGCAGATTGATGTACCAATAGAAGGCTTCTTCGCCCAACGAATGTGGAAAAAGGTGGCATGCAACATCCTCATGATTAACTTGCATTTCGGTAATTGTTGTCTCGAATATTTTTATGTGCTATTCTGTCATCCTTTGCGGGTTGCAAGGACTGAATTTCAAACAAAATCCTTCCAGATTCTTGGGAATATCATCATAAGCAGCGAAGTGTATCGGCGAAGGATTATGTGCCAACCAAGCCATGGAGGGACACAGGGGTGATACCCGCTGTTGAGGGACAACAATTTGGGATTGCACCTGCAATAGAACAACAATTTGGGACTGCACCTGAGCTGCGGCTGTTTGGACTGTACCTTGGGCTAGAAGGGCTGGGAGAGAAGCAATTCCCTGGCTGCCAGATATGGGGAGTGGAAATGCAGTTTCGAGTGGTCGGGTGGAAGATGAATGCAAGCCGAATGAGGGCGAAGGTGGAAGGGAAGTGGGTGGAATGGAGGAAGAGGAAGAAGTAGCACTACTTCCCTTAGCTCGTCTTGCCCTTGAAGGGGGTTGCAACTCTTGGAATTCTCCCTTATTTGGTGTCGACCGTAGAAATCTTTGAAATATTTTTGGGGAGAACGATCCGATTCGATCCAACTTCACAAGGCCCTCCTTCTAGCCCCAGTCCTATTGATGGGTGTCTTGCACACTTTCTCAACACAGGCAATGCATAGGTGCACTACCTCTTTTGAAAGAAAATCTCCAACTACAAGCTGTTGAAAATCTCCCCAAGGTCTCTCGAGTGTCAGGTCATGACTTGCATGGATCTCCTTAGTTGATGTTGATGTGATTTTGCTAGTAATCACAGGGTGGACTTATGTAGCTGGATACGAGGTAGATCTTCAAATCCAAAGTTTCTAAGATGGAGGTCAAGTTTCACTTTGATGTTTCTTCAAATTTGGCTTTACAATGTGCAATGAACCTTAGTATAGGCTATTTCTAAAAAAAAGGAAAAAGAGTGGGGAAGATGTAAAGTTCTTGGACCTGCAGCCAAATGTGAACAGTAATCATGGAGTTCCTGCAATGGACAACTTCCTTAAAACAAGATTTCACTTAACCAGAAATCTCAGAGTCTCATGATATTTGTGCTATCTTCTAAGCTCTGCAAATATTTCACCTTTCATTCACCATATGCATGCATGAATGAAGATAAAAGTGTGGAGCAGATTTGAATTTAAGCCTAGACTAACTTTACACAGCTATTTACCAGCAGCAAACAACAAAAAGTATGGACTAAAAAGGCATCTACACAGCAGGAATTTTCACAACCACAGAACAACATTTCTAAAATCTATCAATGCAAGAATATAGCTAACTAGAACAACAATATAAATCTAAGTAAAGCATCTAACAATGGACATTGGACCATGAAACATGTGAAGAAATCAGAAAATGCACCAAGTCAATGTATTTTCATTAGAAATTTCAGCAGCATGTCTTTACAACAACTCAACTCTCTTTGCAAATGAGAGGAGACCCCTATTTATAGTGCCCAAAACATCAAATGAATGGCCAAGATTAATTCTTGTTGTGTGGCCAAGATTCATTACAAAATAGGGTTTCAC
Source organism: Sequoia sempervirens (assembly GCA_007258455.2). Classification (NCBI taxonomy): domain Eukaryota; kingdom Viridiplantae; phylum Streptophyta; class Pinopsida; order Cupressales; family Cupressaceae; genus Sequoia; species Sequoia sempervirens. The sequence goes on from VDFB02372643.1 coordinate 57,629, forward strand.
TAACCCTCAATATATTACAATTTAAAATTACATTCTGTCTCCTTCCCTATTTTGTCATTTAGTGTTGGCACTGTAGCATTTTTGTCTTTTGTTGATTGCTCTTTTACTGTAGCTACTCCTTTGGGGGCTCTTCATTGATAACAGGGTTGTCTTCTTACTTCTTTGAAGCTGTATATTCCATGAATTTTAGAATGATTGGTTGGAGCTTGTCTACCTCAATGATCTCGTTTCGCAGCATTTGGTAGCTCCATTCTTTGGCATTATCTTCAAGCTTCTTCTAGTCCTCATCATACTTTACAACCTGATATCTGAATAGCTCTGATTGGTCAAAGGGACGGGGAACAAAACTCATGAACTACACTGTTATTTCACTGGACATCCCATCCTCCATCTTTTGAAAGTAAGGTTTTATTTTCTCTGGATCCATCTGCATTGCGGGCATGTCATACTCTGTCATCAGCTTGAGATAATGAGTGAATTCAGCCCTAATTTCCTTGATCCATTCAATGTCTAGATCCACCTTACTCATTATTTTCCCTAACCTTTCTTTTCGATTGTCAAAATCCCGCCTCCACACATCCATCAGCCAGTGATAGTTCGTTTTGAATGCAAGCCCCTTTTCCCATGTATCCTTTGGTAACTGGAGGATGGCCTGAATCTTTGGATAGGTGGAGTCGTATGTGGCAGGGAAGTCAGTGTAGAGCTTTCTCATGCTCTTGAGAGACTGTTGTAGGTCCAAGAACTTGTTGGCTGTCCAAACAGCCCGACTAATACCCATGTTCCCGACATACAAGACCTGTCGGAACCAACTCTTTGTAGTCTTGTCCAAGTTCTTTCTTCTTTCCAACTTGTCAATTTGTTCTTTGAACAACAGTTGGGGTGGAGCCATGGATGTGGTGGACAGGTCATCAATTGAGGACCACTGTTGGATGTAATTCGTCAATGCGCCAACCTGTGCTTTGAGCTCATCCTTTGAAACCTTATCTTGTTTTATCAGGTGTACCACTATAGCCACTGACTCCTCAAGATGCCCAACTTTCTGCTCCCTAGTAGCAGTTCCTAAATCAAGGGTGGAGATGTTGTAGCTTACACCAGCCTGGCCTACCATAGGCATTGCTATCTGCACAGCTCGAGACCCAGAAGCATCTATTGTTACCTTGGATCTGATCTTAGGCTTCTTCTCTTTTCGAGTTGTGATTTTCGCTTGGGCTAAGATAGCCTCTAGCCTTGCTCTTGGGTCCTTTGGTATAGGAGTTTTCTTTTCAAGCTGTCTTTCCAGCCATTTAGGCATAGCATACTTTTCCTTAGATGATTCATTATCACCCTTACCCTCCCCGACCAAGACCTCTATTTCCTTATCCCCAGGGGCCCTTTCTTCCATTTTAGCAGCATCTCCTTCCTCTTCATCAGAGTCTTGGATGAACACAAGGCGCTTGATGGGAGGCTTGGTAGGTAATTATTTTTGGTGACTTTCTTCTTTCTCTCTTAACTCCCCCTTCTTTTCTTCAGTTTGCTCAACCTTGTGCACGTGCTCCTTGGGCTGCTCAATTTCGAGGCTCTTGACAGCTTCAGCCTCACCCTCAGGTTTATCCTCTCCTGGATTGTCCTCTTGTTGTTGTCCTTCTTCTCCAAGAGGTGACCTTTCTGCCTCTTCTTTAGTGCCCTTCACCTGTCGGGCCATCTCTTTCTTAAAATCATCGTCGAAGGCTTGCACAATGACCTTACGACCTGCATCTTCCTCCTCATCTCTGCTCTCAAAAGAGCCTGTTCCTTCTTCCTCGTAGGCCACCCTGTCGATTGTGCAGTGTTCATACTCTGGGTGCTTGTGGTATTCGACGGCCTCCTCCTCAAATCACTTTGAGGCTTCTTGCTCTCGTCTGTCCCACTCCTCGGAGATTAACATGGTGGCCTTCATAGCCAGTGGTTCTACCAAGGGCTATGAAGGTTTAGCAGTAGCGAGGACCTGCGCTAGGGCAGCCTAAAGAGTGGGGTCCATAAGGATCTGGGAGAGCTTGGAAGGGAGACTCTGCATAGGTTTCAAGAAGGCCTCACGCAAGGTAGAAATGGGTGTCGGTGTTGCTATAGTAGCTAATGGGAGTGATGTGGTAGGTGACATTGCAGCGGAGGAAAAAGGAGTAGTTACGGCAGAGGAAGAATCAATTACTATTATAGGCTCGGTCGGAGGTGAAGGGGAAAGATGGACAGAGATTTCCACTGCTGGCGGGGATGTGGCAACCATGGCTAGGGAGGTAGATGATGGGGTAGTCGAAACAGGGAGAGCCAAAAGTGGTTTTAATTGATCTATACCTTTTGCTTCTTCTTCTTGGATCAGAGGCTACTCCGTGGTGCCCCCTGTTTGCTTGAGGCTTTTGGAAGGTGAGCCTCCTGGATCCTTCCTTATGTAAACCTTGGTATCCAGAGACTGCTTCGTTTCCGTTTCCTTCCTCTTCTTAGATCTGGTGATCGGAGGGGACTTGGATGTCTCGCTCATCAAAGTTGTGGCAGAAGCCTCCTCCATGGCACTTGGCTCGCTTTTGAGCCCTTTGTATGTCAAGATCACCCCTTGCTGTTTCAGTCGGGCCACCTGTCCATCAACCCACTCCTTGGTACAGGCCAAGGTCAGCTTGGTTATAATATCGAGGTCATAGACCTCCTATTCATCCTAGTCTATTATTGGTATCGGCAAGTTGGCAACTGCGAGGTATCTAGGGTCCATTACGGTGCTTTCGTCCTCCTCAACCTAATCGGGTATGGGAAATGGTTGCACCCTTCTTATGAAGCACATAGTCATCTACATGTAATTACTTGCACACACTTCTTTGTCGTCCTGACAATTTGTCCAGAAATCCTCGACATTGTGTAAATGGGCGTACTCCGGCCCTAATGCCTTCTTTACATGCCCATACAGGTCCATCCATGGGCACGGAGTGTGTAATTGGAAGTGGTATTCCACTAGCTCCTTTTCTAAATTCACAGCGCACTGGGAAGTTTGCAGTTTGTACATGCCCCGACCAAGGGTGAAGGGATAGGAGATTCCTGCCAAGTGCTTGCCGTTGAAGACTGACTATATGTGTTGGAGCTTCCGGGAAAGTTGCAATAGGATGATCCAGTCATTGGGGTACCAGGGCAATCTGTTCGATCTTTCAATGAAACCCTGGGTGCGAATGTAGGTAAACTTAGGGAACTGAAGGAACAGGAAGGCGTATTGTTTCATAAACGCCCGTGCACTGTGAGAGACTCTTCTCTTAAAATCCCCTCCAAGCAATTAGATGACTTGACCAATGAAGGCATCATTGACCCTATAGTACTCTTTCTTAATGTTTTGGAACTGGAGCTAGGGGTACTTGTCATAGACCTTCAGTTTTTGACCCTGCTCCTCATCAGGTGCCACAAAAAACCCATTGTACTGTCTCTAGTCTACCAAAGAGTAGACGAGATATGAGGTCATGTAGAACTTGGAACTTTTCTTGACATTGATGTACTGCTCATGAAAGCAATCGCTTATTATGCCTCCCTAGTAGAACGTGGATTTTATGGTGATGTCCTCATTCCCACAGAGGATCTATTCAATGAAGTACACCATCCACTCCTAAAAGAAGGCAGCAGTAGGAAGACCCATCACCCTGCTTAGCATAGTGACTAAGTCATGGTAATCTTCATGAAAATCACTGCAAAAGAGTTCCTGAGGAACCTTCGCAACGCTTCCCTGTTTCTCTTTGAGCCAATGCTGATTTATCAACTTCTTGCAGCCAGTCAGGTTGTCATCCTATGCTGCTTTGCATTCATCTATGGTAGGCGTCTCCATCTCGACAAAGGTGGGAATGTGGAATGTCTTTGTAATTCCTTCATCTGACATATCCACTAGAATATTACCATCCCTGTCAACAATGGTCCTTGTCTTAGTTTAATATGCCTGCTGACAAGCCATGACTAGTTCGAGGGCAATGAGAGATGGGGGGAAGCCTGCATTTTTTGTGATTCCGCTTTGCCTGATCAACCTTGCATTCTTGGTTGTCAGGTTGATTCTGACCCTTTGTGTAAACTCATCAATATCAACTTGGCCAATATTGGTGTCTGTTATTTCTTTCCAGTCTGTGGTGATTTTTGATCATAGAGGTTCACCCTGGAACTGGAACTTCATCTGGTCCTTATCCTCTTTTCCGCGAGGAGTCTTGCCCAATTTCTTTCTTTTATCTTTTTCCGCAGCTTCCCCCGAGGGTCCTGCACCCGATTCCATATATCCTACAAGCAAAGACATAGTCAGTGCACCTGATCATGACAGCTTTGACATTAGTCAAAATCCTGTAGACGAAATCAACTTCAGACATTTTATCATTCATAAAATAATAATTTTACTTCCAAATGTAATTAGTCTTTTAATTGAGGGCTTTCGGACAATTCGGGCTCGGAGGCCCAGACTTCCCTAGCAAGAATGTTGTCTTCGAAGGGAAAACGTGGTGGAGCAATCCGAGAGATTTCTCCCGACCGAATTTTGATGGTTCAAAAGGCTCGTAGAGTAGAGGGCCGAATTTGAGCATGTGGGTCAAGATCATATTTCAAATTTGAGGTCATTTGGATCAATTTGGGAGCATCCAGAGGTACAAGGCTAGAAAGTCATTCGAGGTTAGCCGTTTGGAATGGCCAAGCAGAAGCAAAGTTTCGAGGATAGAATTTCAGGGTCCGGGACCCGGTGGGTCCAAGGGCGGTTGGTAATTTTGTAATTTTAAAGTGTTCGAGCCTGAGGAGCTGGGAAGTCGTCATGCTTTCGCCATTCAAAACGGCGATCATCAGACGAAAGTCTGGAGGAGGCTGCCCGATGGACCGGACCCGGCATCAAGGTTGGATGGTTGTTTTTTCCATTAAGTTTAGCGGTTAGTGGGAGGGCGGAGCCCGAAGGCCAGAAAGGAGTATGCACTTCTCCCTCTTGGAACGACAGATATGGGACGAAGTTCCAGATGGTGGAGCCCGACAAGGTCAGGGACGGTATAGTTCTACGATTTGGAATCCTCATGGCAAAAGGAGGCTCAGGGTCCGTGAGGCGAAAGGATGCCAATGGATTGTCGTTCGAAATGGAAAAGCTCCTGTGGAAGTCCACGAATGGGGACCCAACGAGGTGCCAGAAGGTGGGCTTGTGCTTAGGAACAAATGGAAAAATGAGGCTCGGGGTCTAGATCCTGGGCAGACAGGTTGACTCCGCCATTTTGGAACGGCGAAAACCTTGCGGAGTTTTGGACACGAAAGTTCGCGGATCGGGACCCGGGCTCTTGGCAAGTGGCCGGTAATTTGTCAGTGTTAGACGGTGATTTGCAGGGCGGGCTCTGAGGCTCAGGCAGACGGGGTTCTTTGATCGTTCGAGAATGACAGGAAATTGGAGGAATCTCAGATGCGGAAGTCCGGGGGTGCGGGCCTAGGAGGCCAAAATGGTGGTCAATTTTCAGAGTTTATGTTTGTGATGCCAAATGGCGAACCACTTGCAGAAACCCCAGGATCCAGGCCCGGGAGATGGTGCATCCATTTTGAAAAGGATGGTTATTTTGGTAAGTCCCACTGGTGAAAGAAGAGTTTGGGCCCAGGAGAGGCGAATGCCCCTATGCGAAGAATGGTCGCACACGGGTTAAGCTCTAGATCAATCCTACGGGGCACGGAGGAGGTTTCTTGAAGATTCTAAATTATGGGTTTTAGGCATTGCATTGTATTTTGTCAATTAAAAGTGTTTTATCCCATGTTGTTCATCATTTTAAACATTAAAAACATAAAAAATTCTTAGGAAGGCAAACGGAAAACCTACCTCGGGAATCTGATGAGAGGAGGCGCGAAATCTACTAAGGATCGGCAAGTGATAGTCACGGATGCGAGGACGGCGGTGGACTCCTCTGTTAAGCTCACTAATCCCTCTCTGCAAACCTGACAATTGAAAATGACAGGTTGGGATCTAATATTTATACCCCCTGCCATTAATGGCCTCCTTAAATGCAAGTACGACAAACAATTTGGTTGGTGAATTCAAATTCACGGACAACAGCAGGAGGACCGGGCCCCGGATCCCGGAAAGATGCGAGGCAACGGCCATTTGAAATTCATTTTGGAAACCACCAGCGGCAAAGGGGAACTCGGGGCCCGAAGGGCGGAGTTTCGTCAATGATTTTTCGCTGGGAACGGTGAAGTCCGCACAGAGTTCCGGGAGCGGAAGTCCAGTTGTTCAGGCCCGAAAGGGGCGAAGGCAGCCAAGAAATATTACAAGTTTCATCAAGCGTAAAATAGTGAGTCAGGTCTTGGGGGCCGGGAAGGCGGAAGCCTTCCGCTGTTTGGAACGGCGAAGTCAAGGCAGAAACTCGGCCAGGGAAACCTGACAGGGCGGGCCCAACAGGCTCCAAGGTCGCTGGTAGAGGCAAACTGTCAAGGAAACTCTGCAAGGCACCAGGAGTTGGAAAAATTGAAGGGGAAAAAAATGGTTAACTTAAGATGAGACTTTAGAGGTATGCTGACCATCTAGGACATAAAAAAAAAGAGGGGGAAAGCAAAACGAGGTGACAACTAAACAACCCGGCAAGACGAAAGAAAAAGAGGGTCCCCATTCCGAACGGGGCATGTGTGCTGAGGGCACAACATAATGTCATCTAGCTCACCAATTTACCTTTTTGGGTGACATTTAAGATTATGACTAAGGCAATAAGGAATCATAAATGAAGGGTATCACCAAGAAAAATGGTAGTGGTTCAGTGTCCTATCACACATACAAGCCGTCATTTCAACTATTTCATTCAAATTGGCTTATTTCAAATTTTTGACATGGATGACATGTGGACTTGTGAGTTGAAACTTCCCCCCAACCTAAATTAGAGCATGTGTCTACATAGGTTGGGTGGTAATTATGATTTGATAGCGCAGAGTACAATTTTATGCCATGTGAAATATCAATATTAATTTACAGTAATTAAAGAAATGCACTAAAGATAATTAATATATAACAAATTTTCATGCATGTACCTGAAAACGTGGAGTATCTTTTGCAAGGAATGTGGAGGAATTACCCATTACCTTTTAAAAGTACATTTGAGCAATTAATGTAGTGGTGATGGAATGAAATGATGGCAAAGTGAAGTGATGGTGGAGTTATGGAAGAGAGAGGAGATGGAGATGGATGGGTGGATGAATTTATTAGTGAAGAAGTGGATTCCCAAAAAAGTGGAAATCTTTATTATGAAGTGATTGCATGTGTTCCTGGATTAGTCAAAAGGAGGGACACTAGGTCCGCTTCCTTCGGTTGCAGGAAGTTTAGAGGCTGGGTGTTGAAGAAATTGTTGCATGAATTATTCCTTAGACATTGGTTTATGATATAATCTTAGACGGTGGTTGTAGACCAAAATTTTGAATCTAATAGGCTCAATAGTTGTGAGTTGTAAAACACCGCTGGGGAACACTTTTGCAACTTCATATAGTCCCAACCACTTTGTATGTAGTTTCCCTGCATTATCTTGATACCTGGAGTCATAAAGGAGTGCTCAGTCACCTAGTTGGAACTTCTTTTCCTTTATGTATCTATCATGCCATTTGACCCTCTAATTTTGCACTACCTTAGTATGATGCAGGGTTTCCTTTCTCATCTCATCCAAAGCATTCAACTGCATGATTCTGTCCTTTTGTGCCTCAGATATGTCTATCCCAAGATCCAATGCAGTCCTATGAGTTTTATGCTCAAACTCAATAGGCATCATGGTTGTCTTCCCATATAGTGATTCAAAAGGAGTGAAACTTGTGGTTGTCTTCTAGATGGTCCTATAGTCCCATACAACTTATGGCAACCTATTTTCCCAATCCTTCCTTTGAATAGCCAATGTTTTGGTCAGAATTTCCTCAACTTCCCTATTGGTCACCTTAGACTGGCCATTGGCCTGAGGGTGATAAGGGGTAGATTTCCTGTGCCTCACATTATTTCATTAACTAATACTGTGACAAGGGTTGATGTAAACTAAGCCCCTTGATATGTCACTATCTCCCTTGGAACCCCATAATGAGTGAAGATTTCCTCATAGAGGAATTTTGCAACCTTATTGTCTCTAGCATGCTTCATGGCTTTAACTTCAACCCACTTGGTCACATAGTCAGTGCACACCAAGATGTAGGATTTTCCATTTGATGGAGGATCAATGGGGCCTAAAAAATCAAGCCCCCATTTATCAAATGGAGTGATGACTACCTGGGGATAAAGAGGCATCTCATCAGATTTAGTTGGTTGGCCCATCCTCTGACATCTATCACACTTCCTAGTATACTTCCTTGCATCCTTGTAAAGTGTGAGCCAGTAATATCCTATGTTAAGAATCTTTATTTATCTTCTCTTGGTTGCAAAATTCCCTCCACAGGTTTCATTGTGACATGCATGCAGTATGTCATATGTCTCATCTTCCCTTACACATATTCTCATTACATGATCTGGTTTAGTGTAGAATAAAAATCCTGCAATCCATGAGAAAGAAAAAAATTTCTCAATGAGCACTCTTCTCTCTTTTGGAGAGAAATGAGGAGGAACTCTGTAACTAGATAATTGGCTATATCAGCATACTAGGGTGTATGTACACTAATGGAAAACAAATTTTCATAAGGGAAAGAGTCATCAATGACTTGAGTGTCCTCGGATGTAGTCAATCTGGAGAGAAGGTTTGCTACAACATTTTCCTTCTCTGGTTTATCAACAATGGTGATGTCAAACTCCTGCATCAACAACAACCATCTTGCTAGCCTTCCTGAAATCAAGTGATTATTCATGAGGTATCTTATGGTTGCATGGTCTATATGCACAAATATCTAATAGCCTATTATGTAGTTCTTGAATTTTTTAAGGGCATAGATGACTGCCAACATTTCCTTTTCTATCACTGTATAATTAAACTCAGCTCCTTGGAGATTTTTTTTGACACAATAGATTGCATTCTCAATTGCTCCTTCTTTCTGTCCCAAGACAACTCCAATAGCATATTCTGATGTATCTATATGAATATGAAAAGGAAGCTCCCAATTAGGGCCTTTGAGTACAAGAGCATGGGTTAAATCTACTTTCAAATCAAAGAATGTTTTGTCACAGTACTCTGTCCACTGGAACTTAGCATCTTTAGTTAGGAGATTGTACAGTGGTGTTGCCATTTTACTTAAATATTTGATGAAACGCCTATAGTATCCTGCATGCCCCAAGAAACTTCTAACATCTTTTTACTTTATAGGAATAGGTAGATTGGTAATCACCTCAATCTTGGTTGGGTGTACTTGAATTCCTCTTTGAGAGATGTAGTGGCCAAGGACTACTCCTTGTATCATCATGAAGCATTTCTCACTATACAAGGATAGATTATGGTCTTCACATCTCTGTAAAACCTTCCTTAGATTCTCTAATGCTTCTCCAAAATCAACACCATAGGTAGTAAAATCATCCTTATAGATCTTCATGCAATCATGTGAGATATCTGAAAATATACCGATGACTGCTCTTTGAAAAGTTGCATGTGCATTGCATAAACCAAATGGAAGTATTGAGTAGGCATAGGTTCCCCAAGGACAGGTAAAATTTGTCTTCTCTTGATCCTTAGGTACAATCTGTATCTAATTATAACCACTAAATCCATCTAGAAAATAAAAATATTACTTACTTACAAGGGAATCAAGTACTTGGTCTATGAAATGAAGGGGAAAATGATCCTTTTTGGTGGCAAAGTTTATTCCTTGTATTCAACACAAACTCTCCATTTACCTCCCTTTTTAGGAACAATCACCAATGGAGACACCCATTGGTTGTTTGAGATAGGGTAGATAAATTATGCATCCAATAATTTATGTAGTTCCCCTTTGACAATCTCCCTCAATGTAGGGTTGATTATCCTTTGTGGTTGCCTCACTAGTGTGCAATCATCTCTGATATATATCCTATGAGTATAGAGCTTGGGTTCCAATCCTTTCATGTCATGGTACCCATGCAAATGCACATCAAGATGGTGGATCTTCAACAGGTTTGTCAGGGATAAATGTTGCTCTCGACTCAACTTGTTAATATTCAAATGTTTCCCTTCTGACACTTGCACTTGTGTGGTTAACTCAATCATTGTTGTTTCATTAATTCTTGGCATTTTTAGTTCATGTGGCAACAATGTATGAAGCATATTAGTTGTTGCAGGAAGTTCAGTTGTAGGAAGAGCGGGCATAAGTGTCTTCATTAGACCTATAGAACTAGATTCTTGAGTGGATGGTTCTTCATGTATCTCACAATGGTTCTAAATTATGTGGGACAACACTTCATCTTCTTCTTGAAGCTGCATGAATGGACTTCTTCCTATCATCATGATTTGTGCCACTAAATTGAATTCTTCAGCCTCTTCTCCAACATGTGGCCATATGGGGCTATCCATATCATGGGATGGTTGAGCAAGAGGGTAGAGAACAAGCTTTTTGGTGTTTTTCCCATTACAGTCATGTCCCCTGACCAACATCCAATGTAAGCATTTGTTGTTCCTATCCATGGCCTTCCTAGATTAATGGGATACCCGCCTAGTGTAGCTTTAGGAGAAAGAACCATGAAATTTGTTGGGTACTCCCAAGAGTCTAGAGTTATCACAAGGTCTTCTACTATACCATCTAGTTTGACAGTGGAACTATCAACAAGCTATAGGACAATAGGATTAGGTCTCATGTTTGCAACATTCAGTTGTTGCAAGATATCCTTAGTCATTACATTTATTGCTGCCCCCCAAGTCAATTAAAACATTCTTTATTTGGATCCCATTTATAACAACTCCTACCACAAGACTACCTGGGTCAGTGTATTTGGGAACAGTAACTTTCCCAAGCATGATATTTTCTAACTATCCCACCACATGAATAGTAGTGGGGTCTTTCTTTTTCCTACTTGGATTTTTGAGGCATGCTTCCTTGATTGCTTTGCCATATATAGAGATATCTTTTATGGCCTGAAACAAAGGTATCTTGACACATTTATGTTTCAACTGATCTAAAATGTCAAAGGCAGTTTCCTCCTCTTCCTTTTGTTTAACAACTTCTAAACTTTGAGGAAATGGTGGATCTTGATCAGTCTACTAAACTGGCTCAGGATTTTTAGGCACACTTGGCTGAATGAGAACATTCTACTGCTCCTCTTCTTCCATAGGGAGTTCAATGATGATGGGAGTGGAAGGATCTAGCAAAGTGGTAAATTAGATGGATGTCACTCACACTCACAACATATGCAAGGAATTGATTAGGATCTACAGAGTAGACTGGTTGTTGCTATGGTTTGTTATTTGGGTTAGGTGTGGACTGGGTTGGTAACTCAGTGGGTCTAGGTGTTCTTGAGCTTGAGCTAGTAGGGGGAGGTATTATGGCAGGATGTTGAGGCTGTGGAGGTGGTTGCATGTAACTATTTGTTTGATTGGGCCATGGTTTTCCTCCCGTCCATTGGGATGTCTACTTCCAATTTCCTGGAGGTCGTTGCCAATTCCCCTAGAATTGTTTCCAATTCCCCTTATATTGTTACTACTAGGGTGGAGAGTTTTGGTGATTGGGCCAGGTATTTGGAGGGTTGTTCCAAGGCTGAGGTGGATATCCTCCATAGTTGGATGGATATGAGGGTTTCCATTGGTTACCAAATGCATAAGAATTGAAATAAGGCCCAAAAAAAGATAATGGATCTGGTGGCATACCTTGTCTTGGAGCCCATGGTCTCCTTTGTGCGATGTAGTATACTTGATCATCATCACCCTGGATTGGCTTGAACTTATGTGGGATCTACTTGCTATCAATGTTAGCTACCATTTTGCATCTGCAGTCCTTCTTTTGTCTACAATGAGGGCAATATTCTACCAACATTGCCTCTTCCTCCTCATGTTTCTTCTTTGCTTGAAGTGTATCCAGCTAAGTAGCCAGATTTTTTATGATGTATTTTTTTAAATCTACCAACAAGTGAGTAATCTTCATCCTTGAAACTCCATTGGTGGATGATTTACCCATAGAGGATTGGTAACCTCTTCCTTTCTTTGAAGCTGCCCTAGAGTAGTTCTGACATATCTTCTTAATATCATCCCAAGGATATCAAACTAAAACAGGAATGTGTCAGGGTCTTCAAGGACAAGCCCATAGAACTTAGGAAGGACTGAAGCGGGGATATTTTTGAGGTTTTCAACTTCATTCTAATGAGTGATGGGAAATGGAAGGGATGGTTGGTTGGGTCTATTTTTGTTTGCATCAGCCATGTCTGCTTGGTGGAGTTCCAAAGCAAGTGGATTCTCAATAAAATTTTGGTCTTCAGAGGAAGTGTTAGAATGGTCAAATTGGGAAATGCATCAACAAAAGGGTGTGCCTCTTCTTCTTCATCATCTTTTGGTATATTTTGAAGCTCTTCTAGCTGAAATGGGTCATTAGGAAGGAATCTCCCATAAGCATCTCTTCTCCTTCCTCTATGCATGCGGTATCAACTCAATATCGGCCAACTCACACAAAGAATTGGTGAAAGAATATCAGATCATTATTTTCCTAGATGAAGGGTATGCTAAGAACAAACTTCAGAGATACTAAAGCAAGAAAGAAACTATCAATGACTCCAAATAACTTCCTAGTTTGACACCATCCCCAACAATGGTGCCAAAAAAGTTGGCCTCCTCTAATGGTTTAATAACTAAGCCCTTAGAGTTGTGACTTAGAGATTGGGAATCTACACTAAGTAGCTATCTCACTCATCATGAAGGTGCATTTCATTGTCAATCCAGGGACATAAACTTGAAATGTGTCAGCACTGTATGTGCACTAGGATTCCATTGTAATCATCCATAAACTAGAAAAGAAACAGTGTTGGGAATAAAATGTTGGAAATAAATCAACTTAAAAACTGAGCATAAATCAACAACTATACCAAGCATCAATAATTGGACTGAAAATGAATGATGGAAATGGAAATTCCAGCAAATAGATAGGAAACTACTTTGTCTGCCTTGGCTGTAGGAATAGTCACAAAATAGAATTTCAGTGGCTACAGGAACAAACAACTGTTGAAACTGAAATGAACTACTAAACAAAAAATGAATTTTAAACTAAATAGGTGGAATTCTCAACAAGTGGGGCCCCTTGAGAGAGTCTCCCTTAAGCTAACTCAAATGTAGCAACTCAGAATATCATATTATTTCTTGAAAACATGATTACAACATATCAACAATATAACTGTATTACTAAAATTGGAAAATGTAAGTACAATCTCAGAACATCCAACCTTATGAAAAGGGGTATCTAACCATTAGTTATAGAGAGAAAAACTACTAGCTAACCCTAATTACCTAGGAAGTCGACTCCATAAAAATAAGAGGATGCTACTTATTGAAATCATAGAAAAAGATGGAGGAAGTTATGCATGCACCAAATTGGTCAAAGTAGACTTGCTCCAACGAGAATCTAGTACAACACACTCCCTAGAATTGCTCAACAAAAAAATATGACTATTAAAAAGGTAGTTACAATCTTTTATTCAAACTAGGAATTTCCCTCCATTGATAGTTTTCCCTCCTTTGACCTTTTAATGACCACCTTTTTATTCTCTTGGCAACTAACCAGATGGCAGGAGTTTCTCCACTTTGCAAGCTTCGTTGACATCAACATCTGCATAATGATATTAGCACGCACAAACAATTGCATATCCAAAATTACCTTAAAGTAGCATCCATTCAATCCACATGTAAAATTAACATAGATAATTCACATAGCATGTTAATGCCATTAAAAGTCACAAGGATAAACTTATGCCCAAGGTCTATGGTTTTAAGGAAATATCATGGAAAATGTCAATAACCAAGTGCCAAAGTCTATGATAGAAACAAAAAATAGATAATAAACCCTATGAAAATTGAGCCATTAATTGGACTCATCAACATGTACCCAACGAGCCTTTGGAGAAGGCTTCCAAATAGACTTGGTGAAGATCATCATAGATCAAATCAATGAAGACTTTGTAGAACTCAAATGAGAGCCCATCTAGACCTGGTGATTTTTCATTTCTCAATTAGGTGATGGATCTCCTAATTTCTTCTTTAGAGATACAGGCGGAAAGAAGGTTGCAGTCTTTCTTGGATAGCTTAGAGGGGATAATACCTTTGATTAGATTCCTGGCATCAACGCATTCTCTCCCATTTTTTATTTATTTGAAAAGCTCTTGATAAAAGAGGGAGAATTCACACAGGGTATCATCTTGATTAGAGATGGTAGTACCATTAACACAAATCTAGTTAATATGCTCCTTCAAGCCTTTCTCTTTAATGTAGTTGAAAAATAATTTTGAACCTTTATCTCCATGATTCAGCCAGTTGAGTTTGACCCTAAATTTTTGAATCTTGTAGCCTCCTAAGAGAGCTCTTGGATTGATTAAGAGAATCATACAACCTTTCATCCTCATGGGATTGCTAGATACTAGTTTCAAAAGCAAGGAGGGTGTCCTGGAGGAGGTTCTCCTCCCTCCTCCTATCCATGGCTCTCTTCTTACTAATGGTCTGAAAAGTGATCCCCCAAGATTTTACTTTTTGATTCCACCTCACAATAGGGCTAGCATCTCTAAACACCCATTTTTTTATCCCCCTCAGGGTGCTAATGGCCTAAATACAGTCTTGGTCTTTTAGAAGGCTAGAGTTTAGAATGAAATTATCCCTACTTTTGGGATAGATTTTGACACCACTATTGTGGAAAATCCTGGCCCGAATCAGGTGATGATCAAAAAGAGTATAAAGATACAACGACACCTTATTGCCATCATTAATGGGTTCAAAACTGAAAAAGTCTCTATTGGCTTAAAATCTATCCAGCTTGCAGTAGATTCTATTACCACATTTTTGTGCATTACACCATTTGAACCAGACACTATTACTTTCCTTCTTCATGCCCTCCAACGAGTCTTGGGCGTTGAGTTTATTTCTCAGCCTAGACCAATAATTTTTTTCACTGCCTTTCCATTCCATGTTCATACCACCTATCCTGTCCTCCTGGCTCTCAATCATGTTGAAATCGCCACCTATAAGCCACGAGACCTCGGGGAGATTGGCTAACCACTTCCACAGCTCAATACTCCCAATATAGTCATAAGGTGCATAAACTGAACAAACCCCAAATTTAGAGTCTCCTGTTTGGAAGGTGGCCCAAACAACCCTGTTACAAGGAGAAATACCTAAATCAGTTAGGAAGGGTTTCCACTTATTAGCCATTAGAATGGCAGTGCCACCTCTTCCCAACTCATGTTGGGAGGAGGAGGTAGAGTTTCCCTAGATGAATTTCAAGTTGGTCTCAAGAGAGAACCCAACTGCCTATGTTTCTTGGAGGAGCACAAAATATTTGTTATGATCCAAATTTAGAAATTTCTTCACCATGTATTTCTTGTCTGGGGATTCTAGACTCCTAACATTCCATGAAGTGTAGTTAATTATCATTAGCACCATTCGAGGGATGGGCTCTTTGATACTCTTGAACATCTCAAAGAATTTTATAGCAATCTCTTCACTCTCCAACCTTTTAGGGGAGGGGATAGCCAACACAATGCCGGTTTTTTTCCTCTTTCCCTTAGTGACTCCTACACTATTTTTTTTTATTGCAAGCTTAGATCCCTTTTTTCGCCCTCTTTTCCTAGGCTCATTGGAAGGGGGAGTGGCATTCTTGTCTTTGTCCAAGTCCATTTCCTTACTACTGAATTTATTAGCCATGGGACCAAGTTTAGCCTCACTAGTGGAAGCATCAAGACTTTTAGGGAGCTCCTCATAATCAGCCTTGCCGATATCACCTGCAGGTTCACTAGTTAAATTGAGGGTATCTTTAGATCCTTTGGAAGGGACAATTTTATTTACAAACCATTTTCTTACCATATTAGCAAGGGATTCAAGTGATTCATCTAGTGGTGGAGAGTTAGTAATTTCACCATTGTTGGGAAGCACCACTTTATTTATCTCAGGAGTGCCTTTTCCAGAAGGTTTTCCATCTCTAGAGGAATGAACCTCTATAGGAAAAGCTTTCAAGAAGAATCATGCATGGTTTCCCCAAATTTGGGAATAATAGTTTCTTAATCAACCAAAACCCCATTGAAAAATGTTTTGATTACTTCAACTTTATTATTATTTTTGAGCATTTCACCTTTCTTTCTTAAATCCTCTAAAACTAATTGTTGAGCATTATTTTTAGTAAAAATAAAATTTTTAGCAGAAGACTTAGAAGCCAGCACATGAGCAAAGGTTGGGGTGATTGAGACATGGGGAGGCGAGGGGGGTGACAGGGGAGTGGGGTTGTCACCAACTAACTACACCACACGACCTAGGGCAGGCCCCTCGCCACTCAATCTATTAATGGAGGATGAGGGAAAGGGAGGCTCACTAGACACAAGGGAACGAGAAGGGGAAGCCTCAACAGAAGGGGGACCAATGAGCAGGGTTAGCAAAGGATGCAGCTAAAGGGGTAGAGTTAGGGACAACAACACAAGCAGACAAGAGGCCCAAGCTAGGGATAGTAGAAGATGCAGCCGCGGGCCTGCCATCCTAACCAACACCTGAGATTACACTTTTGGTGGTGCCAGATGCTCCCTTAACAAGCAGACAATTATTTATTAGATGCCCCTCTTTACGACAAAGATAGTATGCCCCCATACCACCAAGGAATTCCATGGGGTAAAGATAGAATTCATTCTCAAATTTTAAGCCAAAATTTTCAGGTAGGTCAATCCCTGGATTTAGTGAAAGGAGAACTCTAGCATTCATGTTGGGTAGTGTAACCCTAGGCCTGTGGACCTAGAGAAAATTACCAAATGGTTCCAAGAGTTGTAGAACTAGTGTCCACATGTCTTGAGGAATGTTTTTTATTAAGAGCCATCTTGGGCTCAAGAGGGCTAAAATCTCATCGGAATTAGCACCCAATGTTCATGGTAGGGCTCTGAACACCATTTTTCCTATGCTCCAGTATGTCTTCTTCAAAACTTTAGATTGCATTTTATGATTCTTAAGATAAATTAAAAACAAGCCTCTCTATATCATTCTACAGAGGGTAATTTGCACATTGAGTTTTTTATTCCAAATAGAGTTGAACAAGTTATCAAGATATTTCCTAGCATGGAGGTTGCTAGGGTTGACTGCGGTGAAAAAAATCTCAACCCCAGACAACCTACCCCTTACACAGTTAATATGAATGAGCATATCAAGATTAGGAGAAATAACAATGGTGTTAGGAGGGAACTTACCTTCCATCCCGTCATTGGCCAAAGACACCTCCTCGTTACTTACAGAGCTGAAAACAAATTTTTCCTTCTTTGAACAAACCAGAGTGTCAAAGGCCACAACATCACAAAAGGACATGGGGGCAGTAGGTGCATTATGGTCCCCAACCATCTTTCTAAGTTCTGCCATCGACAATGGAGGGGGAAGAATCCCCCTACATGAGAATAAAACTCCACGCACTAGCAAACTTCAGGCCAGAGAAGACAATAGAGAAGAATCACAAAATAAAGCATACGAGCAAGAAAATAACACAAGAATCTAACCAAAAGGAAGACAATAAATGCTCCCAAATATTGAGGGGAGCGGAGGGGTATTACCTATGTGGGGAAGAGTTGAATCTCCCCCACAAAAAATGGTGACGAACCCCTTAGAGTCTACCAAAAGTTGCAAAGTGATCGCTTTCCTTGTTCCCCACCAAAATTTATTTGAAAAGTGGGTACCATCAAATAAGAATAAGAGAGGGTGATGAATGGAAAACTATATTCAAAACAAAGGATGGGTTGCATGAATGGTTGGTGAAGTCATTGGGATTGAAAAACACTCCAAGCAATTTCATGAGATTGATAAATGAAGTCTTAAATTCATATCCTGGTAATTTTATTATTGTGTATTTAGATGATATTTTAATATTTAGTAAGACAAAAGAAGAACTCTTGTAGCATGTTAGAGTAGTTTTGCAAAGGTTGAAAGAGGAAATGTTGGTGAATTGGAACAAGTGAAACTTCATGAAAGAAGAGTTAGTTTGTTTGGGGTTTTTTGTTTTCGAAAGTGGGTTAAAAATGGATCCAAGAAAGTGAAAACAATTGTGGATTATCCTTTGCCAAAGAGTATGTTTGAAGCAAGAAGCTTCTATAGGAAGTTCATTCAAAATTTTAGTGGGATTTGGGGCACCATTTACAAAAATCTTGAAAGCTAATAGAAAAGAATTTGTTTAGATAGTTACAACAAAGAGAATTTTTAATGTATTGAAGTTAAAAGTGACAAAGCAACCTGTGTTAGCACTCCCTGATTTTGGAAAAGTGCTCTAAATTGATTGTGATGGAAATGGGACAATGGTTGGGGGAGTCTTGAGCCAAGAAAGAAAACCAATAGCTCACTTCATCGAGAATTTAAATGAAGCCAAAATAAAATATTCTATGTATGATCAAGAGTTCTATTCAATTGTATAAGCACTTAAGAAATGAAGACACTATTTGCTACCAAAGGAGTTTATGTTGTACACCAATCATCATGAATTACAATTCATAAAAAACCAAGGTAAATTAAATCAGAAACATGTGAAGTGGGTTCAACTTCTTCAAAGTTATTCATTTGTTTTGAAACATAGAAGTGGGAAATCTAACTGTGCGACTGATGCATTAAGTAGGAGATGTTTGTTATTGAATGAGATGAGAGTAAATGTTGTTGGTTTTGACTCTATGTGTGAGTTGTATGAGGAATATGTTGATTTCAAAGAGGCATGGACAATGTGTAAAAATATAATGGAGAGGGATAAAACTCCATGGATAGAGTATCTTGTTCAAGGAGAAGAGATTGTGTGTACCTCATGGGTCAATGAGGGAGAATTTGATAAGGGAAAAATATAGTGGAGGTTTGAGTGGCCATTTTGGAGTGGAAAAAACTTTGGTAGAACTAAATGAGAGTTATTATTGGTTGAGGATGAGTGCAAATGTAAAGAAGTTGGTGCAAGGTTGTAGATTTTTCCTATATGGGAGTGAGGTAAAATATAGGGTTGTATCAACCATTACTAATACTAGAGAGGCTATGGGAACACATTAGCATGGAATTTTTTTTGGGATTACCACAAACACAAATAGGTAATGATTTTATTTTTGTTGTGGTAGATAGATTTTTAAGATGGCTCATTTTATACCATTCCAAAAGTGTAGTGATGCTTCCCACATAGCTGCTCTATTTTTCAAAGTAGTTTGGTAGCATGGCTTGCCGAAAAGTATTGTTTCAAATTAGGACACCAAATTTGTTGGCCATTTTTTGTGCACTTTGTGGAAGAATCTGGTAACATAATTGAGATTTAGTTCAACTTACCATCCACAAACTAATGGTCAGACCAAAGTTGTGAATAAAAGTTTGGGAAATTTGTTGAGGTGTTTGCTAGGTGACAAACAAAATAAGTGGGATTTGACATTGGCACAAGTGAAATTTGCATACAATAACTTGGTCAATTGGAGTGTGGGGAAGGTTCCATTTTAAATTTAGTATGGGTACAACCCCAGAGGTGTTGATGAGTTAAGGGATAGTGCAGATTTGGGTAGAAAAAGTGTTTTCATGGAGGATTTTACCAAATATATCCATGATTTGCACAATAAAGTGAAGGAGAACTTGGAAAAGAGTGTAATTAAATATAAGGAATATGCTAATATGCATAAAAGAGTGCAATAATTTCATGTTGGTGAGTTGGTGATGCCACATTTCCAAAAGGAGAGGTTCCCATAGCGAACGTATAACAAACTAAAGTGGAAGAAAATAGGCACATGTAAGATTTTGTGAAAGTTTTTATTAAATTTATATTAAATTGATCTTCCAATAGGTATAGATATTTCCCCAATATTTAATGTTGTTGATTTGTATAAGTACTATAAAGGAGAAACAAGTGGATAGGGGAATATACAATCAAATTTGTAGGATGCATATGAATGGATACATCAGTTGGCAAAGAAGGAGTTTGAAGAAATTGATCAAGTGATTGATTCTCACATAGAAAAAAGAATAAGAAGGAATGAGTATTGGGAATATTTGGTCCATTGGAAAAATCATGCAGTTGATGAGGCTTTGTGGGTTAGCACTTCAGATATGGTGAAGTATGGAATTATGATTCCAACATTGTCAAAATGTTCATGATTTGCACACTCATGAAACATTTTTCTACCTAGTGTGTTTGATGTAGGAGCATCCAAGTGAATGGGGGATTTATATCACCCAAAAACATTTAAATTTTGTTTGTTCATTTTAGTTTTGGTTTTCTCATTTAGATTTGCAATTTTGTTCAGTGGTAAATTGAGGAGGAGCAAGGTGACATTCTTGTCATTCCATTGAAAAAATATCACAAAAATTATAACTAAAAATCAAAATGGTTATTTGGTAGTTGTTTAAATACAAAAATCAATTTATTTTTTCATCCACTAACTTCCCAAGTAGAAAAGAAGAGTTTATTCATATTAAGTGTGGGAAAACAAGAATAAGGAGAGGTGTTGAAAATATTAGGGGGTGCAAAAGGAAGTGAAGAGACACGCTAGAAGGAAGGAAGGCCACAAGGAGAAGATGAAAGGATTCACACAACAAAGGGAAGTGAATGAGGCTATGTAGGAACGAAGAAAATATGCACAGAAGATGAGAGAGAAGTGGTGTGAGGGGGAAAAGATTGCTACATAGAGGAGATAATATTACATAGAGGAAGTTGAGGGGTTTCTTAAGGGAAAGGAGGTTGCACAAGGGAGAAAACAAGGCAGAAAATAAATGAAAAGGTACACAGGAGTGAAGGGAAGATAAAGAGTGGAAGAAAGATTGCTAGAAAGAGAAGAAAAAATTGTAGAGCTAAGGGTGCCTAAACAGAGAAATAAGCAATTAAAAAAATAAACAAGAAATTGTTGATTTCATAGTATTTGTAAACTTGTGATACCTTTACCACATAAATAAAATGGGATTTGTAACTAGTTTTAACTGTGTAATTTTGAATTTGAAATGAGAATGTGTGATTAATTTTGTGTTGGCTGCAAAATTCATCAGTCTAATAAGACTTGTAAATTTTGATATTGTAGAAACGTAAAATATACTAATTGATCCTATACACCTGATTCTGATTTACTAACACCAGTTCATCATAAATCATCTCCCTTACTAACCATTTAATTGAATAATCTTTATTTGATTAAATTCATCATATTTCATCTTTTAATGAAATTAATCAATTTTATCTGATTAAATCATCATCTCCTATTAATTAAATAAATCATTTTTGTTTAATTTATCCTATAGTCCCTCTTTTAATTAAATAATTCATTTTATTAAGCTCTAAAGTCATCTCCTTTAAATTAAATAAATTAATCTTTATTTGATTTAAATCTAACACCATCCTCTTTAATTAAATAAATGAAACTTTATTTAATTAAGTCTAAAATCATTATTCCTCTCATTTTGATATATTTAAATCCTAAAATCTAAATCACAATGTCAAATCAGCTAACTTCCATTAAAATTAATCAAATCATGATTAATGCTAACACTAATCCCTCAAATCCTCTAGATTTTGCAACTTGTGCAAGTAAATCAATTTAATTGATTTATAAATTCTTCCATTTCATTCAAAAAGGACATCAAGTTGGAATATTCCTCAAATGTGAAAATCTCCCCCCAAAAGGACTTGTCCATCCAACCAGGCTTTAAAGGCCTCTTACATTTCTTTTTCTTGAGCCAAGTGGTATTTAATTCATCTTTCATATCCCTCCAACATGTCACTTCTCCAATTTTGAATTTCCACCTAATTGCATTAATGTGCACATTCATCAAAATGTGCTCCACCTTTGTCCACTCTCATGTTGACAAGTGGCATTATGAGTTTGGTTGGTGTTTGATCCCACATTCATCCATTTTGCTTTTTCTTCCATCTTTCTCTTCTATAAATAAAAGGCTCTCATATTGATTTTGGATCCACAACTTATGCAAACTTATCATCTTCATTGTTTGGAGCAATCTTCATCCATTTTCATAGTTTTTCATCATTTAATAGCTATGTTATGGAGAAATTTCACCAAGGAGAATCAATCTTCATCCATTGATCATCTTCAAGCTTGCAAGGAATTGGGAAAGGGCTATTTTCCACATCAAAATAGCACCAATTCTCCCATGGGATTGAGAGTTTGTTTGTTTTGAGCAAGATTAGATAGCTTTTATTTGTGTTCTTCAAGTTATTTCTTGTTCTTGATATTTCAAATGAATCTTATGGGGAATGATGATTTAACTTGTATAATGGATTAATAATGTGTTTTTTGTTTTTGTGTTTGTGTAGGTCTAGGATCACCATTCACATTTTGGTGCTAGAAGGAGGGCGAATCTGAAGAAATTAACACATTTTTTCACTCAAATTCTACTATTTTTTGAATTTTTGTGTCTACAGGAAAGTGTACCGCTAACAGAGTCAAACTCCACCGCTATCAGTCTAGCGGCACTATTTAGCGACACTATCAAACTTCAAACTGTGCCACTCGAGTCATCATCCTTAGGGTCCAGCCAACTCAAACTCCAAAGTCCACCACTGGGTAAAATAGGGTCATAATCGCGCTCACTGTCCCTCCACAGAGCACCACTGACTCACTCCAAACTACGCTGCCATCATAGAATACACCATTGGGGTGGGGTTAAAGGAAATTTTCAAATCAATTTTAACATGCGCTTTTTACTTTTTATTACCTTTGACTTCTCAATGGTTTTTTAGCTATGTTTTTTGTAGTTTTAACTAGTTTTTGTAGGGTGGAGTGATTCAAAAGGAATGAGGAAATGAAAGTAAGGATTCTTATGGCATCATTATTCTATTGTATCAAGTCTTTTTCAACACTTTGGGGAGAAATTATAATCCCATTTCTAAGGACTTTGTCATCTTTAAGCTTTTTAGGACTCAATAATTTTTTTGGGCTTAAAAAGAAAAAAATAAAAGGGATTAAAAAGAACTTTAGAAACTTACTAGAGTTTGTTTTGAGGTTTTAAATTTGAACAAGCAATCTTCACATTTCAATCTTGGTGCTTAAAAAGAATCCATTCTTGATCTGAAGGTTAAAATGAGCATGTGCTTTTTGTGTTTTGTAATCTCTTATCCAAAGTAATATCATTTAAAAGGCGTATGCACTTCTCTTGCGCCTCATGATGATCTTGAGAATCAAAAGTATTTTGGTGGTATTAAGTTGCATAAAATATTGCCTCCACACTTCAATTTGGATTCTTAAAATTGAACAAAGCTTGCTAGTGTGAGTGGAGTATATCACGTGTGTTCTCTAGACCGATCGAACTACGGATGTGCTTGCTCGATTTTGTTTACCCTTAGAGGGGCTTACCTAAGAGACACGTCCGAAAGGAGAACTTGAAGGTGACTCCAACCATTTTTTCACTCGGGCTGGTATGTAAAAGGATAAGACTAAATCATCAAGTCCAATGGTATGTAGGCCTTAGTCATACAGTGTCTTTCAGAATGGGGTACTACCTTAAAAAGTATAAGAGCCCCTCATAGGATTGATCAAAGCCTTTAGTGGCTTGTTGGACGCTCGCAAGGTGCCATGTCCCTTATCACCCTGACTAAGAACCAATTTGTTTAGAAGCCCAAATCCTTATCTATTTGTTCATGCAAGAACGGTCGTTCTAAAACCGCCCCACATTTTTGTGGTTCTTGGTAGAGATTAGAAGCATGCCATGGGAGTTTCATGGGTACTAAAGCTTGGTTGACCCATAGAAGTGAGTGTCATGGAGGGGAGCTAGTGTGGTCAAGCTTTTAATCATCCGCCAAGAACAAGCGTAGCTGGATTTATCCAAGTGGGGATTCAACAAATATTGTCTCTTGACTATCCATAGGATTGTGCATTTTCCTGGAATCAAAACACTTTGCTTGGATCTAAAACATTGGAAAACAAACATTCAACCATGATCATCAAATTTCAAACCCTTTAGAGGAAGAAAATACCTTTGACAAAATCCAAGTGCTATTGCTTGCCCTAGGGATTCCATCCTTAGAGGCTTCTAAGCATTTGAATTTACATCTCAATTTTCTTTCACTAAAGTAAAAATTAGGAGACTATTGCCTTGATTTCCTTGATTTCCAAATAAGGGACTTTGTGGGATGAGAAGAAATTGGGACATTAGACATTTAGTTTGAAAACCTAATAAAAAAAGTGTTTGTGGTAAAAAAAACTCATTAAGCAAAGATAAGAAACAATTGGACCCCACACATTTTCTCTTCCAAATTATTTCCCGAAAGATCAAAATCTGAAAACCAAAGTCCAAAGGTCTTAGTCAAAAATCTCGCAAGAAACGTTTGTCGATGATTTACGAATTTAGAGAAACATTGACCTTCAACTTTTACAAACGTGCATCAAAGAACAATCCAAATTTGTATTCATTTTACTATTATCAAAATCCAAGTCTCTTTCAAAGGTTTGAGTATCTCACATAGGAAGTAATAGCATGTTCTTCAACACCTTGGTCTAGTAAACGAAGTCTCTCTAAGTCTCTTAGGATCAAAATCAAAACTCTCATCCATCCTTCAAACATCAAAATCAAAATCCACCTCACAAACAACTCTTGGAAATCTTGAAAAAATCCTTCATGCTAAACTTTGGGAAAATCCTCTTAAAATCAAAAAATCAAAATCATCTTGTTTGACTAGGTGTGTGTAGATGAATCCTTCTTTGCACACTTAGTTAAATTATCATCTTTTGGACAAGTTTACTCTAGGACAGCATCTAACCTCTTAGAGTTTATGATTTCATTATCCAAATCAAATCCAATCAAAATCAAATCAAACCAAATCAAAATCAAAATCCAAAATCAAATCAAACATCAATCCAAAGTCCTAAATTTTAGTATCTCCCTCAAGGTTTCCTAAGAGTTCCAATCATTCACCAATCATCCATCTCTCATTGCCTCATAACCATCCTTTTGATCCTTAAATATCTTAGACTTTCTTTTTTGTACCTAAAGTTTAGATCAATCCAAGGAATTAAAGGTTCACCTCCCATTCTTGAAAATTGATCCTCATTTTATGGTCCAAACTAGATCTCAACACAAGAAGAACATGGAAACGAACAAAGAAACATCCACTTCGAGTGACTTGAGTCAAATAGCTGCCGAAATAAATCCCATTGGGTCTAGCAATCCCACGCTCAATCTCCCTCCACTTCCACAAGATCATCAAGAAGAAGGTGGCCAAGTGGAGGACATCACCAACAATGTTTTATGGATGAATCAAGATGAGATTATTGAAATGGTCCAAAATCCTGAGACTCACAAAATTTTCAATGCCATTATGAAACTCAACCCCTCACAATACATGCTAGAATTGACCAAAGAAGGGGCTAAACTCCCTTCTGATTATGAAGTAAGCACTATTGTGGAGAAGCCTCCCGGGATTATGCCGCTGATATCATCCACACCATCATTTCAAAGCATCACTCAAACCATCCTACAAATCGCATCATCCATCGCTCCAACTCAACCAATTGTCAACAAGGGGAGCTCATTTCTTCATGCACTACAAACACACCCCCTTGTCAACAACCAAGACTTGGATGCAAATACCATATTGGGTCAATCTGTCCCATTGAATCCACTACACCCATACGTTTCACTCACCTTTCATGACCCCAATGACCCATCCTCTTTTCATGCAACACTGACATATCCTCTCAACACACAAACATCTCTCCCTATGACTTCGTAAGGAGAAGGTGGGCTATTTGGAGAAGGGGGAATCTTTGACCCCTCATCATCATATTTTCCTCAAGGGAACACACCACCCATTTTTCCACCACTACCACCTTTTCCATTAACATCCATATCACTCCTCAGTTTAGGGATCCCCCTTTACCAACCATCAATCAACATAATCAAAACAACCCCCCAATCATAAATCAAAACATCATACCAAATCCTCTAATCTTGCCATCAATATGCAAACAACAGATGGCAACCATCCAAGCAACCCAAGCAATCACTCACCATCCATAAATGTGGTCTCTTAAGGACCAAGCATATCAATCACACCATCCACTACACAAATCCCTATCATCAATACAATGATACCTCTCATCACAACAAAAAACACCATTCTGAATCTGCCACCACCGCCACCACCAAGACCAAATGTGGCCAACCAATATAAAATCACATTGCAAGCATCTCAACAAGCCTGTCAAAAGGAACTTCAGTAGTTCCAAGCTCAATAAGCACAAAATATGCAAGCTGCACAACAAGTTGCTCAACAAGTGTAACAAGCACAACAGGCTACCCAAGCTCAACCTTTGTTGTAACAACAACAAGCCACCTAGGCTTCCCAAGCTGTGCACGTAACTCAAGTTGCACTGGTTGCACAAGTTTCCCAACAAGTGTAAGCTCAAGCGTACACATAATATCAAGCCCAAGAAGCACAAGTGCAAGAACAGTATCAAGTTGCCTAGTAGTAAGCATATCAACAAGCCCTGCAATAGTATCAAGCAAAACAAGAAGCATCCCAACTATTATCCCAATAACAAGCATTGTTGGCACAACAACAGCAAGACCAACAACAAGCGTTGTTGGCACAATAGCAACAAGACCAACAACAAGAGTTGTTGGCACAATAGCAAATGTAGGCATATCAACAAACCTTGATCTCACAACAGAGCTTGCAACAAAATCCCATCAACATACCCACCACTCCACCCATCACTTGAACAAATCTACCAATTCAAAACACGTTCACTCCACCTCCCAATCTGCAAAACGACGTGATGACACAAATCAAATTGCTCTCGCAACAAGTGCTCAATCTCCAATTAGGGAAAGCGACAAAGACACCAAGAAATTTGTGCCCCTATCCATTCGATAGGATCCTTGCAATGATACCATGCCCAAAGGGATTTGAAATCCCTAAATTTGACAAATATTGTGGGACGAGAAACCCTAAAGATCACATCAGGGAATTCCAAGTACATTGCATGGAGGTCGCATATGACGATACGTATTTGATGCATCTATTCCATCGAAGTTTGGTTGGTATTTCCATGGAATGGTTCTCTCTCCTTTCTCCTGGAATAAAAAAGTTCCAAGAAATCGTAGACGCACTCATAAAGAACTATGCATTCAACATTGGCATGGGTGTTAGTCTAAAGGAACTATTTGTGCTCAAATGAGCTAAAGGGGAATTATTCGATTCCTTCTTGCAACGATGGTGATCTAAGCCAATAGGAAAGAATGGATCATGCCAGAGGAACAACAAATTTTCACCATCATTGCCAACCTTGAGATAACATTGTCATTCCATCTTAAGATGCAATGTATCACCACATATGACCATTTGATCCCCAAAGCGCTCAATATCGAATGAGCCCTTATTGCACAAGGTGGGACAACCACATATCCTAAACAACGAGACAACAACCCTTCCACCAGTTATAACGAAAAACCTCACACTTGGGAAAAAAGCATAAATGTCACTAATGATGGTGTGGTGGATGCAAAGGTCATAATCAGTGCTCCAAAATAAAACACACAATCATACTAACAACTACAAGGCCACAATCGAAATAACACGCAAACCAATGTGGTATCACAACAACCACCCAATAATCAAGTCAAATTTTTGAATAATCAAGGGGGACCACCCCCGCGAAACAAATATCCCCCCAAGTGAAAATACACTGCTCTTGGGGAATCAATTGAATTCGTCATGAAGAAACTAGTAAACGAGAATCTCATCAAAATTCCCACTTATGAGAATTATCAAGAACCCCAAGTGAAACCACCATGGTACAATGAAAATCACCTTTGCGATTTTCACAAAATCAAGGGGCACACCATAGCCAGTTGCATGAGGCTAAAAATTTTGATCTAAGACCTCATTGATGACAAGGTCATAAACGTTGAACAAATAGCTGGAAATCAAGACCTTAAAATATACATGAATCCGATGCCAGATCATAACAAAGGGAAAAACCATGGAAAGACCAAGTATGCTAATGTGAACCATGTGTATGATCATGTTGTCGCATCCCTAGATGAATGGGTCACTATTGTTAAAATCAAGGGGGCCAAAGCTGATTGTGGAGTCACCACACACGACAAAAAAGTTACCATTGTTGGGTCATCACAGCCATCTAGGGCATCCACCTCCAATCAGAAATATGTTCCTAATGGCTACAATGTCTTAGACCAGCTAAAAAGAACCCTCGCTTAAATCTCCATCATGGAGTTACTGAAGATTTGATCCGCGCATAGAAAAATCCTTGAGGAAGCATTGGCTTCATCTACCATCTCTATGGATCTTGATGCTAACTAGTTCCAAGCTATGGTCAAACACATCACCACCCCAAGTCTTCTAACATTTTTCGATTAGGACTTTCCCACCCAACCATCTCATAATCATGTGCTCCATCTTGAAGTACTGGTTCATAAAAACAAAGTCAAAAAGGTCTTGGTCGATGGGGGTGCAGGTCTAAATATCTATTCGCTCAAACTAATAAAGAATTTTGGATTCTCTAAGGAAGCCATTGAAAAAGGGAAATGTATCACAATCAGAGCATATGATGATCAGGCAAGAGTGTCTCAAGGCACTATGTAACTCCCTATTCAAGGAGGACCAACCATCATGGAAACCACATGCCAAGTACTTGACCTTGATTTTCCTTATAACATTCTCTTGGGGCATCCGTGGATCCATGGGATGTAGGCTGTCACATCAAATTTTCATCAATGCGTCAAATTTCCATATCAAAATCAAGAGGTCATGATCCACGGTGTTCTTGAGCCCTTTGCTTACTGCAAGAACCTAGAAGTAAAATACTATAAAATCCCCCAAGTGCCAAAGAATTATGAAGGCCCTACAACTCCATTTGTAGACCCAACTAATTTAGCCTCCACTTCTGAGACAATGACACTTGCCATTCCTCATATCTTCAAAATCAAGGTCATTATCCAAGACAATGGGTGTGGGGATTACAAAATGAAGAAAAGTGCTTTAGGGATAGGAGAGTTACCTCCATCTCCTAGGTCTCATGGGCAACCCCAACCAACTAAAACATCATCCCAAACCTTTAGAGCAGACCCTTCAAGATTCAGATGTTGGGGAGATCTAAGTCAGGAAGTGGTAGATGAAAGAAACATATCAAGCTTTTTGTAACAAGATGAAAGGCTCGTGCCTGATCTTCCCATGGATGAGAGCAAAAAAGGATTACAAATGATGCTTGGTATGGGCTATAACAGAAACAAGAAACTTGGATAGAACGACAACGATCTTCTAGTACCTCTCATTTCGGAGAAGCGTATGAGAAATCTTGGCCTCGGATGTACCCCTCCAAAGGTGACCATACTTGGCAAAGGTGCCCTGGTTAAAATAGTCAAAACTCCCCCTCAATTATCAACAGTTGCCCTTCAGTTACCAGTATCCACAGGTCAAGTCATAGATAACTTTACCTTTAGCATAACTGACATATGTAGTAGTGATGATGAGGATCCTATAACTGACTTACCCATGCTTTTCGAGGATTCCTCCCTTCTCATGATTAGTACCCTATCTTTTGAGTCAAACAACCAAACCCATGAGATAAACTTAGTCTATCCCCAACTCATCAATTATGACCAACAAAGACCACTAATTTTGGACACATTCAAAAATGATGAGGCGCTCTTGAAATTCATGGGATTACGAGATACTATACCATGTGGAGATCACAAGGTTGGGTTTGACATCATACTAGAAACACATGCCTATTACGGGGAAACTATTGAATCCTTCAGTCACAAAAGTGAAAATCTGAGAATAATCTCTAGGTCTTTGAGTGAAAACCACATTGTGGCACTCTCTGGCCCAAAAATAGTAAAAATAAAGGATGCATCCAATGGAAAAAACCCCTTTAAGGCACCGGAGGATGAAAGAATCAATCTTCCCCTCAGTGCTATTCATCAGGAGAAGTCAGCGGTCTTAGCAGAGACGTGCAATCCAGTCAACTTGGGAATAGAGGAAACACCACATATAACCTTCTATGTAGAATCACTTCTGACAGAAGATCAGGAACTCTTAGTTGTGTTTCTAAAAGAAAGAAAGAAAAACTTTGCATGGACCTATGCCGACATGCTTGGGCTTGATCCAAAAGTTGTGGTTCATCACCTAGCTGTATATCCCAAAGCAAAGCCAGTCAGACAAAAGCTAAGGAAGATGCATCCCAAGATTGCATTACTAGTTAAGATGGAATTACAGAAGCTCCTAGATGCAGGATTCATACGGTTGATTGATTATCCAAAGTGGGTCTCAAATCTTGTACATGTTTCAAAGCCCACTGGGGGCATTCGCATCTACATGAACTTTAGAGACCTCAACAAAGCATGTCCCAAGGATTATTTCCCTCTCCCAAACATTGATATGATTATGGATATGATGATAGGACATGAGATGCTATTGCTAATGGACAGATTCTTAGGATATAACCAGATCATGATAGGAAAGGACGACCAACACAAAATGACCTTCACTTGTCCATGGGGAATATATTGTTGGAATATGATGCCATTCGGGTTGAAAAATGTGGGAGCTACCTATCAGAGGGCCATGACACTAATCTTTCATGATATGATCCACAAAACTATGGAAGATTACATGGATGATATATTGGCCAGGTCAAAGAAACGTCGAGATCACATATCAGCTCTAAGGTCCATCTTTGACAAGCTAGAAAAGTACAAGGTCCGACTAAATCCAAAAAAGTGTCTTTGGGGTACAATCTGGCAAGCTCCTAGGGTACATTGCATCTATGAGAGGAATCAAGGTAGACCCCACCAAATTCAAAGAAATCCTCAAAATGGAGGCACCAAAAACATTGAAACGACAAAGAGGCCTATAAGGAAGACTCCAGTGAATCCGTCGATTCATAGCACAACTAGCAGACAAGGCTATCCCATATTATCATCTACTCCACAAGGGGGTAGCATACAAATGGGATGAGAAATGAGATCAGGCCTTCAACAAGATCAAGGAGTACTTACTCACACTGCCAGTTCTCATGCCACCAATTCCAGGCAAACCCTTGATTTTGTACATATTAGCAACAACAAGAGCTCTTGGTGCTCTCCTAGCACAACACGATGAAAATGGGAAAGAGAGAGATATTTATTACATTATTTTAACCGTAGTGAGAAATGAGATGAATTACATGTCCATTGAGAAAGCTTGCTTAGCAGTCATGTTTTCTGCACAAAAATTCATACATTACATGCTAGCACATCAAATAAAGCTTATTGCAAAGATATGCCTACTCAAGTACCTGCTTTCTAAAGCAACACTCATAGGGAAGACAACTAAATGGGTTATGATCTTGACATAGCATGACATTGAGTATGTGGAATGCAAGACTATTAAATGGAAAGCAATAGTAAAGAATTGGCAGAGGCACCGATATACTCAGAGAACCCACTTGTATCAAAGTTCCCTGATGAATCAATCTTCAACCTAAGTGTAGCAAATCACTAGAAAATGTACTTTGATGGATCCTACACACAACATGGGTTAGGAGTGGGAATCTTCTTCATCACTCCACAAGGGGATTTCATACCTAAATCATACAAGTTTCCATTTCCATGCACAAATAACATCGTGGAATATGGGGCTCTTCTCATAGGGCTAAGGATTGCGGTACAATGCCAGATCATGGCACTCAAATTCTATGGAGACTCACATCTCATAATCAATCAAGTAAATGATGAGTATCAAATAAAGGACGACAAGTTGACTCCATACAAGAAGTTGGTGGAAAGCCTCAAAGAATTCTTCATTGATATCACATTTGAGTAGCTACTAAGAGAAAATAACAGAGTGGCAAATGCCACGACAACAATTGGATCGCTATTGGATATCCCACGCAACATCCCAAAGCTAGAATTCCTTGTAGAGCAGCTTCTTGTACTAGCATTCGAGGTACCAAAGTCTAAATTTTTGTGCAAAATCGTTGGTCTCGGTGATCCCTGGTATCATGATATATACACCTACTTGAGAATAGGAGTTTTCCCCTCCGATATAACCTCGAACCTCAAAAGATCCTTTGTCAAAATTTCATCCCATTTTGTCATCCTAGGAGATACCCTATACCGTAGAAGCATTGAAGGAACACGTTTACGATGCCTAAATGTTGAGGAAGCTTTGACCGCTTTAACCAAGGTACATAACGACATTTTTGGTTCACATTCAAGTGGTATGACCTTGGCTAAGAAATTGCTAAGGACTAGGTACTATTGGCCTACAATGGAAAGGGAAGTGCATGACTATGTCCGAAGGTGTTTGTAGTGTCAGCAACATGGGGATCTCATCCATGCACCAGCTCAGGAGCTCAACCCAATTGTCACACCTTGGCCCATTTCACAATGGGGGCTCGATCTCGTTGGAAAAATCACCCCCACCTCATCCAATGGACATAAGTTAATCATCACTTCCATTGAGTACTTCACAAAGTGGGTGGAAGCCATCCCCATGACCTATATCATAGGAAAGTAGATATCCAAGTTCATCCTAAACTACCTAATTTTTCTCTATGGTGTCCCTCAAGCCATTATCTCAAATAATAGGACACCTTTCAAAAATTAGGATGTTTGCGACCTATGCCAAAAATTCAAAATCCAACATTGCTTTTCCACTTCGTATTATCCCCAAAGAAACAACCAAGATGAGGCTACAAATAAGACCATCCTAAAAATCTGCAAGAAAACAATCAATGATGTTGGTCATGACTGGCACCTATAGCTGAATCCCACCCTATGGGCCTATTGAACATGCATCCGCACACCAACAAGTTCCACCCCATTCTCCCTAGTCTATGGATCAGAAGCCATACTCCCCATTGAGATCGAGCTTCCATCCCTAAGGATATCATTGCAGAATCTCATCACAAATGAAGAATATCATGTATCATGACTGAATGAGCTAGAATTACTAGATGAGTGGTGCATGGATGCCTTAAACCATTTGCGAGTCTACCAAAATCTCCTCAAGAGAAGTTACAACAAGAAGATCAGGAGTCAAACCTTCCAAGTTAGAGAACTTGTGCTGAAGGAGAATCAGCAAAATGTTCCAAATCTAGATAACAAGGGCAAGTTTGAACCCAATTGGTTGGGACCCTTCATCATCATCGCAAGCTATAAGTCAGGGGCATATTAACTATCCACGCCCGAAGGCGAACCTCTGTAGGAGCCCATGAATAACTCCCATCTCAAAAAAATTGATGCCTAAACTTTCAAGGTGTAAAACCAAAAATACAAAAAAATAAAAAAAACACAAAAATCCAAAAAAAATTAGAAAAAGGATTGAAAATAGTAAAGAGAAAAAAATCGTCCTCTAGTGAAAACCACTTCGGTGGTGCTTTGGGCAAGTACCTTGGTGAAAACTTGGCAAACAAGCACCTTGTGTAAATAAGCACTTTCCATCCACTAGGATCTCCATGGCTTGTTCTGCATCATCCATCTGTCACATTTCCATCGCATCCATCCATCACCCATCTGTGCCTGCATCATAGCTTGATCTTGTGTTCGCATCATGATCCCTCCAAAGTACTACTTGGCCCATTCCCAAGGTCAGTTTGTCCTGCCTGTATCGGAGTAGTCTATTGCATCACACTGGGGGCATGTTCTCATCGAATTGGATTCATGTATATTCTTCAAGTCTTCCTAAAATTGAAAAATCCAAAAACAATCAAAAAATCCAAAAAATCCAAAAACATTCGTAAAATCAAGAAAATCCAAAAATATTCAGAACATATCAAAATCCAAAAACAGGACAAAAAGTTGGTTAGAAAAAAGTCAAAAATAGAGTTATCTTGTCAAACTACGGGTCTCTGAGCTCTGAATGTAGGCAAGGTTAATCTTTGATCTTCCCCTGAGACACTTAGGTCAGTCCTTTAGGAGTCCGTCATAATAAACTAACAATCCATTTGCTCATATTTCATCAATAATCGAGTATGTGTCAGTCGAACTATGTGGTCTCTGCATGTATAATGTAGGCAAGGCTAATCTATTGATCAACCCCGGAGGTCCCTAGGATAGGTCTTTAGGTTAGTCTCTTGGTCAAAATCTTAGAAAACCACAAAACATTGGAAAATTTGAAAACCAAAACATTTGCAAAACACTTTGAAAATACCAAAAACAGCCTCAAAACATTTCAAACATCCAAATATTTGAAAAAATCCATCTGTTCCATCTCGCTTTCACCCATGATAAACATCACTCATAATAAATCATCATCACCCTCAACCTTTGGTAAAACAGCCAGAAACAAGTCTAGCAGGTTAAAAGTGAAAACTCAAAATGTCAAGGTCTCAAGTCTAAGTCAATAAGTAAACAAGTTGGTCAGCTCTTGATATTAATAGCCCATCATCCAGTCAGTCTCATCATCATCTGATAACATCATTTCCTAGGATGCATCCTTCCTACAATGGACATCAACATCAGGCATCACCGTAGTTTAGTCTCGACTAGTGGTATGAAGAACATTAGCTTGTTTGTCTACTTGATCTATGTATTTTAACTTTCTTATTGTACTCATTTCGATGACCTCTCGATGATGTCCAAACAAAGGGATTTAGAGAGAAAGGAATGGGGCAATGATCATTATCTTTTTATCTATTGTGCTTGTTGGATATTCTTGTAATATAACCTCAGTTATGCTTACTTTGTTTGGTCTATAGGGAGGGTTTTTTAGGCGTCTCATTGACCACATAGGAAGGCTTTCCTTTCTATGTTTTGGTCTGAGATGTTTGGAATATCTTAACTACATTCTGAATAAGGTATCGTATGCCAGCTATAAACAGGAGTACTCCTATCTGATTGTCGAGTCAAATTCCATCACACTAGGTGCAATGCCATCCTGGTTCTTTATACCTTGATGCATCGTGCCTATGTGTGTTATCAAACATAAGGTAAATAGCCCTTTTAAAATCCCAATTCCTGATAAGAAAATTGTCATCATTACCATCATCTCTAATAAAGTCTCGTAGATCATGGGCTTGTTGGATCCTCTTTTTATCATCTTATTTCTTTCGTCTTCTCTTCGCACTAACATGGTGCCATGACAATTAATAAAAAACAATGCTAATGCATCCATCCTGCATCCACAAAAAACTGTCAGCATATCATATCATATCATATAGGAAACACTGATCATCTCACATGCATTGCATTTCATCATTGCATAATACAGATTGGTTATTCTAATCATCTCATAAACCATACATTTGCATTCATTGCTTGAATCATCCATACATCATCATATGCATATCATCTATTTACAATCATAAAAGCAATCATCATTTAAGCATTAACATCATCATATGCATCGTCATATCATCATATAAACATTATCATATCATGTTCATCATCATGTCATCCATACATGCATCATCATATCATACATATTGAAAAGGATACTGAAAAACAAAATGAATATGTAATAACATCTCATAACATATGTCATCATTCATTAGGTGCATAATATAGATCTGTTAGTCTAAGCATATTAAGATCATTTGCATATCATAACATGTGCATCCATTTGCATCCATACATGATCATCATAAAAAGTACATAGAAAAGATACTAAAAAAGAAATGCATCCATCCATCCACAAACATATACATAATCACTACATCACATCACACAAAAATCATACATCACATTGCATCACATAAAAACATACATCGCATTGCATCACATAAAAGCATACATCGCATTGCATCATATAAAATAGAATCACACATCACATCACATATAGAACATCACATATAGAAAAGTAAATACATACATCCATCATGCATAAATAAAATAGGATACATCTCATATCGAATCAATCATACCATATATATCAATAATGTAATTGTCATGGTATAGAGAATTAGGATCAAATGTATGTATCAATCAATGTATACAAATGCCTACGGGGCTATAAAAAATGGAGCCCATGGATCTAAAAAAAAAAAGTGTCGATGATTAAAAAAATGTGAGGTAGCCCTAATGGTTGCTCCCCTCACCCGCCTGTCTATCGGGTTGGTCCTGTGTCTGTCTTGTCTATTGTGAAAAATCCGGTACCTAAGCCGCTCAAGGCACTACCTAATAATAATGTACTTGATAGTACTCAGCCTCTCTAATAGCATCATGGTACATCCGCGTAGGTACTCTTCAGCCCTATGTCGCAACTACCATACTCTCTAGCTGCTAGCATTGTCCCACCTCCTATGCTAACTGCAGCTCGGTGGCCTGTCTCTACTGCATAGCCTGATCTCACTCCGCTGTGAGGGCTTGGAACTTTTTTCGGGCCTGGTCCCTCTCTATTGTCAGTGTCAAAACCTGTGCCTGGAGCTGTTGTATCAAAACATCCCTCTGATCTAGCTAAGGTGGTGGCGACGATGGTGGCACTGGTTGGTCCCTCTAGGGCGGTTGTTGCAGGTCCCTAGGCACATCTCTTTGCTGATGCCCATTCCCCTGATCTCTTTGGCCTCGTTGATCTAGAGGTAGCACCATTATTGATCTCCAAGTCTTATGCATTTGAAGTTTGTTAATGCTAGCTAATTATTATTCCATCATTAATTTTATCAATATTAAGTACTAACTAGATACTTATGCCTCATTGGAACTTATTAACCATAGTAAACCTATTATTATTTACTTCAACATCAACAAGAGTATCCAAGTTTGCAAAACAATAGATTTGTAGTTTCAAAACGTATACTTATCTTTTAAATGCTTGGGTATTGTATACTATACTAACAAATCAAGAATCAACAACTAAAAATTAGAAAGAAGAATAAGCTATTGGGCCAATCTATGGTTACCTTTGGCATGCTATTTACTTCCCATTAATTTTTCTTAAGAAACTCCTCCTTATATATATGTTTGCTAGATCCTGAATGCCCCTAAACTAGTATGAAAGCAAATTGACCTCTTATAATGAAATGTATTTAAATAGCCAAACCAAGAAATCCCTCATAAATGACACCTTGATAATAAGAAATTAATCCATTTGAACAAACCAAATACACATTCTATGTTCTTCATCACATCACCTTAAATAATATTTTCCACTATACTATTTTTATTTTTTTTTATATTAAAAATAATTCTTTGTGAGTTGAAATCATTTAAGCTAAATAGTTGCAATGTTCTGGATATCAATTAAATTGTCACTTTTTTGGATGTTCACCAAAAAGGAGCATCTTATTTGAGAAGGATTCATTCAAAAATAAAAATAGGAACCATGTTCATGTTAAGGAGGACTCCATGTTTTATCCCTATTGTTTGTGTTAGAATTTCATTTTTTTTTTGTCTCTCGAGGTTGCTTCCTAATCTAAAGGTTGGACATACATCAATGATTAATGTTATTCAAATCACCAAGAAAAAACCTTTACCCCTTTTGGAAATAACAACACATAATATAAAATAAGACTTTGTAATATCCTTCTTCAATGTTTCTCATCCAGTTTTTATTGAAAAATATGAAATAGATTAGGGTTAGGATGACTTTAGTCTTTAGAAAAAAAAGAAAAAAGTATGAATAGCTTTATATTGATGATCTAATCCCAACTATTGATTCTTTATTGTAGTGTGTTTGGAACTTGAATAGATGGCATAAAAATTATTATTTTATAGCTAGCCAACCATGTAACGAGATTCTCACATGGGACAATTTAATACAAAGAGAGAAACAAGGTATTTTGCATTGTCTTATGTTGTTCCAAAATGAAACTAAAGAAAAAAATAAAAAAATGTACTTTTGTGTAGATTACATGGTCCTTCAAGAAAGGAAAATTTTGAATGTCCTCTTAGCACACTCTCTTCTACTCAAACTCATGGACTAATCAAACTACCTTCCATTTTAACTCTATGATTTTGTGGACTATTTTAAATTTCAACTAAATGAATATTTGGAGTACCTAATTAGAGAGAAATAGATGAAAATTTTAAAATAAATCTCAATTATTGGATTGATTTTGAGTACATAATAGATTCAAATTAGGGGGACTTATCTTGCTCTATATAAATAGACAATCTTAATGTCATAATGATAAACTCTTTGATTTTATAATAATAATATTTTAAGGAATCATCAAGAAGACATGTGCTCCTTCAATTGTTCTCATGCTTTTATGGTCTCCCTCCATTAAAGGTTGGTTTAAAATTTTAAAAATGGGTTTTACAAAGGTAATGAGGGGTTGATACGATATAAATGCATCATTTATTTAGATGTATGCTCCTATTTCTATCTAGTAATGTAACAACTTGGAATTAAAACAGATAATGTGCATATGAATTAGGAATCCTGCATGATTTACAAGTTACTCATATTCATGGTATCATTTATTTTTTATATAGGCATAAACTCTAAGATCTTATTGAAAAAATTCTAAAAGCCCTCAAGTCTTTTTGACATAAAATTTGTTTGTCTCATTTTTCATAAATTATATTCAATAAATTATTCTTTTTTTAATAAAATTTATTGTCAAAATTAATAAAGAGGTTCAAACACAGTAGTTTATATTTGGTGAAGACTTGAGGCAATATTAATTTGGTATTACAATCATCTATATGCTATTAAAAATTTATAGCAGGTACTTTCTTTAAACCTTAGCTTTGGAACTTATGTTCCATTTTTTTAAAGTAATGAAACTATATAAACAAGTTAATTCATCTATCCTCAATAAAAGATTATAATTTAACATTACTAGTGAAAATCATTTTTATCTCCCTTGAAGGATGGACACCAAAAATTTAATGTAGACCTACTGTGATGAGAAATAAATAGGCTCTAATAACAATTATTGGGAAATTCAATCTTTATCCAAATATGACTTCAATGGATGAGATATAACACTTGAATACTACAACATGACAATTTGAAACTTATAGGTGAATCTAAAATTAAGTTGCCTTAATATGGAGTTACCATGACTAGATCCATCTTCTCTATGATGCCAAAAATCAGCCAACATAACATGCTTATAAACAGTACCTTATGTGAACTTATAACAAAAATATATAAATAATGACATCAACATAAGATAGTAGTGATAAGGCACAAATCAAAAACATAACAGCATCACATAACATAGGATTTACATGGAGAAACCCTTGCAGGAAAAAACTCCGCCAAGAAGAGAGGCCAAGTATGCATTATCATCAAATAAATGAGATTATAATAAATTCAATTTCATTCTCCTCTTTGCCTCCAACATATCGGCACCTATGTACTTGTGAACAACTTCCTTATAACTCAACTTGTCCTTATTCTTGTAATGAAACTCTACATTCAACCATTGATCATGATTTCTACATCCAAGAAGCTGATTTTATAGACTTGTGAAGGGGTCTAATACACCAAACATGGTGTCTAAAAGATGACCCTTCATTCTAAACATATCCAACCCTTGGATTACCTCCTTAGAATACAAAAGGACACTAGTTTTGGCTCTAGTACTTTCCCTCCAACTTGAGCACTTGAACTTAGAAAATAAACATTACATTAAATGAAATAAATGATGGAATACCAAGAGACACCTATTGCCTATTTCCAAGGACCCACTTGGATAAGACCAACATTCACTCATTTGTTCTTTTCCTTATATTTTACAATCCCATTCTAGGCATCCACATGTAGGGAAAATAATATTAAATAATTATATTCACAAGTCACCTTTATTGGTGCTAGTGAAACCCATCACCCCTTATGAATGTAATAAAAATAATGGTGAGAATAAATATTAAAAATATTTTCCCAATACACCCTAAGTACCTAGAGATACTTTCCAAGTATGTTGGATCCATGCAATATGACATAGGATTTAAAAAGTAGATGGCACCTAAATCCTAACATATTCTTGTGTATTTATCTTTGTCATAACAATGGGAAAATTTGAATGGAAATTAATTCAAGGTATATCACTATTACTAATGATAATGTGATACAAGAGTATCCTAGGTGTAAGAGCAATCTTGAATCAACCAAAAATATTCTTTCACTTTTTATTTGTCAATTTTCTATAACATTTGAATCATCATCTAGGTACTATAATTCCTACTACATTCTATTGAAGTTACATATTTCACATTGTGGTTGGGAACACATGTTCTCCAAAGATGTGGAAACAATCCATCCAAATTCTAGGAGAATTCTAATCACCTTAAGTAATATAATCTCTAGAATTACTACTAGGCATAGCAAAATTTAACAATCAATTTCACTATTTGGAGCTCCTCTTTGCTATTGGTCATACTTTCTATGAGGAGTTTCACATCTGCTTCAAATAGTCATATTTTCTAGGTACCTAAGGTTTCTCATACTATGGAGAATAATATTCCTACAAAGAAAAATATGTTATAGAGAGTGGGTCACATAGGTGAGAAGGGTTTAAGAACTATGAAAATAAAAATCCTTATTGAGGGGATAATTGATTGTAACCTTGAGTTTGAAATTTGTGAATATTGTGTTTGTGGAAAGTAAAAGCATTTTTTCTGTTTTATTGTAGTTTCTCATAAATTTTCTTGGGTATTGGAATTGATAAATTCTTATGTTTTATGTTTTATTATTCCTTCAATTTCAACATCTATTTATTATATTTGTTATTGGTAACTATGATAGAGGGACATGGGTATATTTCTTTAGGAGAAAACTTTAAGTATTTAGTTAGTTTAAAGAGTTTAAGGCTCTTGTAGAAATTAGACTAAAAAAAATTATTAAGATTTTGGGGACTAATAATAGTGGTATTTTTTAATAGGTTTTACATGGAATATAAATATATAAGACAACCCTTATAATACTAAAGAGGCTGAATAAGAATAGTTTTATTTTACGTTAATTTTGTATGGAAATTTTTTTATCTTGATAAGTTAATACTTCTTCCACTATATTCTAGCCATAAAAAGATGAGAAAAGTATGTGGTTCAACTACCCAAAATGACTGTAAAATTTGAACAAGAATCCCATGAAGGATTTGAAGAAGAGAAGTGTTCAAATATTTTAATGAGTTTTTAAGAGTAGGTAGAACCTCCACCTATACTCTTAAGGAGGTCCACTTAACACAAGAAACAACCAAACAAGTATAGTCCTATCGATTGGAGATCTATTTTTTCTTTTATTATTAATAGTAATAAGCCTACAAATGTAAATAAAGCTATGGGTATGAATGATGTAGAGTCTTAGAAAGTGGCCATGAATGAAGAGATGTTTGTGTTAAAGAAAAATGACACATAGGACCTTAATTATACTCGATGGACGTAAACCTATTGGATGCATATGGGTGTTCAAAAATTAATTTGGTTCAAATGGTAGTGTTGAGAAGTACAAGGTGAGATCAATTGTTGGGATATTCATGTGCTAAGGGGATTTATTATGGTTTTATTTTCTCCCTAGTTTCTAAGTTGACATCCATTTAGTTTTATTATCTATTGTAGTAGCATTTTATATTTAGGCTGAGTGGTTGGATGTGAAGACACATTTTATTCATGGTGATTTGGATGAAGATATTAATATTTCATAGTTTGAGAACTACATTAAAAAAGATAAATAAAATTTGGCTTGTAAGTTGAAGAAATGTTTTTATGGTCTCAAGAAATCTACTAGGATAGATAGTACAAAAAATTTCATACATTTTTATTTGGATTTGAATTTATAGCATCCAAATTAAATTGTTGGATCTATTATAAAATGGACAATTTCGCTTCCTTATTCTTACATTACATATTTATGATATGTTATTTTTGAATAATAAGAAGGGTAGGGTTTATGAGTTGAAGTCCCATCTTTCAACAAAATTTGAGATGGCCTTAGGGGTGAAATGGTTCATCTTAGGGATGGATATTAGAAGACATGGAGCTAACAAAAATATTTTTGGGGCTAAAGTATGTGAACTTAGTGTTGTAGAGATTTAGCATGTCAACTGCTAGACCTTTTTTGTGTTCTTATTTTAATGGGGACTAATTTATTAGTTAAATGGTGTTTGAATTATCCTACTGAGATGGTGGATATGGATAGATGATAGTGTTGTTGGGAGATTAATGTATGCTATGGTCTACACAAGACTAGACATCATCCAAGCAATGTCATTCCTCGATCATTTCATTTCTAATCTTGGATGAGAACATTGGGATGTTGTGAAGAGGGTGTTTAGATGTTTATGGGGTACCACTAATTACTCCATTTATTATCATGGTAATTTTATATATGACCAAAATTTAGTGACTATTCATGGATTTATGGACTCAATTTGGTTTGGGGATGTTAATAATAGTAGGTCCACCATTGGATATGTTTAGTGATGCTATTAGTTGGATGGGAAAGTGATAGGTTATTGTTGATATGTACACTAGAAAATAATAGTACATGGTAGCTATTCATGCTTGTAAATAATTCATATGACTCAAAATGATTCCAATATAGATGTAGGACTAAGTCTAGGATCTATTACAACTCTATGTGATTGTCAAAGTGCCATATGTCTGGAAAACAACCTGACCATTCATGAGAGGAAAAAGTGTATTGATGTCGAGTACCATTTTATTCATGATATGGTAGAGGATGGGAGGGCGGTGCTAAAACAATTGATGCTTTGTATAATGTTGTATATTCATTGACAAAGCTATTGAGTATATTAATTTTTAGGCAGCCCTATGAGTCTATGGGCCTCTCGACCCCTATTAATTAGTTGATGGTGTTGATA
Source organism: Sequoia sempervirens (assembly GCA_007258455.2). Classification (NCBI taxonomy): domain Eukaryota; kingdom Viridiplantae; phylum Streptophyta; class Pinopsida; order Cupressales; family Cupressaceae; genus Sequoia; species Sequoia sempervirens. Next base: position 100,317 of record VDFB02372643.1, read on the forward strand.
ATTCCTTCTTTTTTTTAATATTTTAAATAAGTGGGATAATATTAGGAAAAAATTCTCAATCTTTCTCCTAATATTAATTATATAAATAATGTATTTTTTAGACTATAAAATAGAAAAAATTAAAATTTGGGCTATAAACTTCATTTTGAGAAAAATAAAAAAATTGTAAGTTATTTAGCATGACTTCTAGGGATTCCTATTTCATAGATATTTTAAAGACCCAATGACAGGTGACACTGTTATTTATTCAAGTAACATGGAGCAATGAGCGAGAAAGGGAGCAGAGGAGGTATTTTGAAATCCTCAAGGGAAGAGGGCGAGGGTGATGTTGATTTAGAGGATGCAGATGGTAATGTACAGTTTTGGCCTCTATTTCTCTATACTTTGCTGGTGTTTAAAAATTGCCTTGGCTTGTTTAGGTCGGTCGATGTGTGTGAGGAGGCTTGTGTGGGCAAGGAGTTGCTTAAGGGTTCGAGTAGCTATTATTTACAATGCTTATTCTTGGTTTTATCATGGCATGGGAGCTTTCTCTTGAGGTTGATTATTTTATGCCCCTTGCTATGGATTCTTACCATTTTTGTTCTTTTTCCCTCCTTTTTAAGGGTTATTAAAGTTATTGTTATAGCTTCATGTGGGGTTGATGCTTTTTGGGTATGACTCAATTTGAATTTTCTAGACTAGCAAGTTGGTTAAAGGCTTTATGGTTTTCATGAGGTCGAGTGTGGGAAGTGGCCTATCCATAGTTTTGCTTTAGTCCTTTATGGTTGCTAAGGTTTCATTCCTGAGCATCAAGAATACTTTTGGTTCCCATTGCATGTGGGTTTAGAGGTTATGTCACTCAAAGGGAGCTTATGTTACCCTTTCTTTTGGTTTTGTGTTGTTGGGTGGGTTGTGCTTAAAGTTTTTACTAATGATCATGATATTTTCGTGGTTAAAGGGAGTTGGTGTTGCCCTTTATATTGTTCTTTTTTCTATCTTTTTGGTTCTTCAGATTGATTCTCCTTTTGAGGTGGGATCTCTCCTATAGAGGTGTAGGTTGTTCTTATGGATGTGGTTGAGGGTTTTTGTGACTCTATTGTCTTGGTGGTGTGGGCAGTTGATAAGTTGGGGGTTGTTGTCATGGGAACCTCCTTTTTCTTACTAGGTATGTAGAGGATGAGTACTTTGTTGATGGGGAGGAAGCTCTTGGAATTCTTCTATGATGTTATGGAACTTAATAGTGTGAAGTAGGATTGTTTCCTGCTAAAGCTTGTTTATGCAGAGGTGGTGTATTCTCCTATTGAGGTAGGGAATATCCAAGCAGAAAAGATGGAGTTGTTGCTAGGGAACTTCTACTTCCCTTATTTCAATTTTGTCCTCTCTCTTCCTATTGAGGTGGTGGTTGAGAATGGGAGGTATTTGTCTACTCTTCCTATGGAGGTGGTGTATTCTCCTATTGAGGTGGAGAATCTTTAAGTGGATAAGATGGAGTTGTTGCTAGGGAGCTTCTGCTACCCTTACTTCGGATCTATTATTTTTCCTCTTATTAAGGTGGAGGTCAAGAATGGTGATGGGATCTTGGATTTGCATCAAAAGGCAACGAATGTAAGTGTTACCAAGCTTAAGGACCTCATTTACTTTTTTCCTGAAATGGTTTAATTTGGGGGTGTTTCCTTTGTGTTTGAGTAGTTAGTTGTTTCTTGTTTATTTCCTTTATGACTATTGTGATTTGGTTGTTGGTTAGATATGGTTTATCTTAGGCAGTGTTATTTGTTATGTTAGGGTTTCAAGTCCCTTCAAAACTTGTTTGTAAAGGGTTTCAAAGCCCCTTAAAAACCTATTTTACCCTTAATAAAAAAAAACTCTCGATTTAAAACTTATGGCCTCCAAAAGTTGGGTTTCCCATAGTGGAAATATAAAAACATCTAGACATATAAAAGAGATGTAGGAGTGAGTTACACTTGTTGACCAACTTTTGACACATGTTAATATGACACATCATAAGGAATATTTGGATGGATAAAATGAATCCAAAATATAATTTTTGAGTATGTATTTGTGATAGGATCTAACTTCCATTGAGTTGACTTCAATCTTTAGTCATGGGGTGGATCTTTCCAAATCACTAGATCACTATCTTGTTTCTATTGGGTTGAATAACATATTTAGTTGTGGGGTGGCTCTTACCAAATCACAAGATCATTATCT